>PVIY010008781.1:0-75379 GCA_004026745.1 Myrmecophaga tridactyla | reverse complement strand
CGGCATCATCTGCTAGCTTACTCTCCTGGCTTCCTGTTTCATGAAGCTCCCTGGGAGGTGTTTTCCTTCTTCATCTCCAAAGGTTGTTGGCTCATGGACTCTCTGCTTCGTAGTGTCACTCTCTCTGAATCTCTTATTCTCCAAAATATTTCCTCTTTTATAGGACTCCAATAAACCAATCAAGACCCACCCAAACAGGTGGAGACATGTCGTCACCTAATCCAATTTAACAACCACTCTTGACTAAATCACATCATTGAGGGAGATGATCTCATTACAGTTTCAAACATACAGTATTGAATAGAGATTATTCTACCTTTATGAAATGGGATTTATATTAAAACATGGCTTTTCTTAGGGGGCATACTTCCTTTCAAACCAGCACACCCTTATTTCAGCACAATTTGTTGAATTTTTGTTTGTTTGATTTGGTTTATCTCTTTGTTTGCTTGTTTGTGTTTTGTTTTGGGAAGTGCATGGGTCAGGAATCGAACCCAGGTCTCCCGCATGGCAGGTGAGATTTCTACCACTGAACTACCCTTGCACCACCTCACATTTCTTAAGCTAAGCTAAATGAGGTTGAAGATATGATGAACCAGGGATTAAAATCCTAACTCTTACCAGGTCAACAGGTGAGCGATTTGTTCTTAATGCATGGATCATTCTCCCACCTTATTCGGGTGTCCTTCCTACTGTTAGCACTTCTTTGGGAATATCTCAATCCATTTCCCAAGCCAAAAGGTGGACAAAGAAGAAAAAGTATGGGGACAAGGCCCTTGCCTTCCAAATGTGCCCTCCAAAGATTTGCCACACAAAGTAATTGTAAGCAGGGAGAAGAGGCCACATTGTGAAATGCGTCTTGATGTAGTTAAGGTTTTTGAGGCAGAATTCTCAATAAAAATAAAATACTCTCAACAAATGAATGTAAACTAAAGCAGCATTATTAAATTTAAGGCCATAATAATAAAGTAATTGAAGTTCTAGGGTATTCATTTACCAAGATAATTGCTTTTGTCTGTATTCGAAGTGAAATTGCTTTTCTAAAATTTAGCCTATTAGGACTCAATTTCTACAATAGCCTGGTCCCCAATACTTGTGGTGTCTTATCTTTTCTCCTCTTTTCACTATATCAGAATAAAACAGTGTTCCTACAGTTGGATGTTTCTTTGAGATTCCATTACCTATTTTCATTTGAGTACTTGTAAAAATGGAACAAAGAGCACAAATCCATTAAAATGATGGCATAGAGAGCAGTTCTCATCCTCAGAATGAAATTAACCCAGGAAAACATTTGCAATTATTTGCCTACCCAAAGAACAAAGCTAGTTTCCACCTGCCTTCTTCTTCTGCCTCTTCCTCCCTTATTTACAGTACAGTGGGACTTTTGAGTGAAGGAATGACAAACAGTTAATAAAACCTTCGATGGGTATTAATTACTTTCCACTTAATTACCTGCCATGTGGATCTTGTTGAGCTATTGATTACTGGCAAACATACAACCCACTGGGGATAAGTGTGATTTACTTCATCCAAAGAGTCAATTAGCTCAAGTAACACAGGGAGAGCTGGTGGTTCGCCTCAGTTGCTGGTGTTTCTTGCCAAGAAGGGTAGATGAGCCATTTATGTGTTCATTAAAGCACACTGCTACTATCATCAGGAAGCACTTACCAGGTGCTATTGAGATTGGTAAAATGTCACTCTGTGTTGCTAAAGATTAGCGGCATGGTTTATAAGCAATATGGACAATAAGAGTCTTTCTAGAACCCCAGAGGAACCAGTGAGTTCACAGAGTTAACCCCTAGAAGTATAGTCTTGGTATAGTTCTCTATTTTTTAAAAATTATGGCCAAACAACTTTACCAAATATACTCTTGGCATGTTGTAGTTTACAAAGATAATGCTGACTTCTGCCCAATAACTTTGGGGAGTCCTGATTTTTTCATATGTTGAATCATAAAGGCAAGATGTTTCTGAAACTTCACTTAACATTATTTCTGCTACAAGGTCAGCAGAAAAAAAGAAACCTTTGAAATTCAGGCCTTTGATGGGATATGGTGGGGAAAGGAGTACTGTGAAAGAGAGAAAAATTGTTCCATTGATCAAAACTTAATTTGTATTTTGAAGACCATACAAAATTAAGAAAGCAGGGACTCTTCAAATTATATCCATTAAATTTCACATAATAAATATAAAACTTACATAGTTCTTCCATAGTGTTTTTAATGAGATTCATAAAAATAAACCTGTTTAATATGTCCATCTCTAGGAGTTAGAGGGAAAGGGATAGAGGAATATATTGAATTGTAGATTAGAACTTTGGTCAATAAACTATGTAGTTGATTTTCTGAGTGTGAAAAGTTCTAATAATGCTAAATAAAACATTTTTACTTTCAATTATCTGGGAACTTGCTTTACTGTCAAATTTATCGTATGCTGAGTCTAGTAAGGCCAGTACTCTAAAGTCCAATATTGCATGTATATTACAAAAATATATATAAATTATTATTTTTTTGTATTTGGGAGCTTAAATTATCATTGATTGGCCATTATCATATTTTATCTTAGGGGCTCTTCCTAATATACATTAAAGATACAGAAAATTATTTTTATATACCCATTTTAAGGAAGTAGGAACTGAGGATCAGAAATGTTAGGAAACTCATTTAGAGAGACCCAAGTTCTCAAACCAGGTTCCATGCCAAATCCTCTTCCTACTACCTCTGTCCATCTTTAGTGTGTGATCTTACAATGTGGCCCCTGAAGACAGCAAAATAACAACTCAGAATGAAAATGAATTTCAACTTCTGCATTCAGTTTAGATGCAAGTGTGATATTTTCGCATTTTGCTTTTGCTCCTCACCCCTTTTATGGCTTTGCATTTTGCAGATTTTTCTCCTGCTATCTCTCTGTCTCTCTTTTAAGTGTGTTCAATTTTGTTTTCCCCTTAGGCGTTTTGGCCTAACTGTATACATTTGCCAAAATGAACAGATTCATTTCCATCAGAATCTACAGAATCTACAGAAGCATAACTACAGATAATAAACAAAATTCATTTCCATCATGCAGTCAGATGATTAAAACATTTTAACCAAGAACTTAACCTCACCATTGCCAAAGTTCATTTAAAAGTTTGCCTCCCTCTGGATGAAAGTAGAGATGCGGGCAGGAAAAGGGAGGAGAAAATACTCACGCTTTTGTTCCACAGATTTCAGTTATTAATTATTCCCGGGTGATTTTGCTCCAAAGAGCACTCTTGCTGAATGGTAGAGTCAAGTGTCACCTCTTTCCATGTGGCCAGATCTTGCCAAGAACAATACCAGCACCCTTGCCCAGCTGGATTCCCTGCTTGAGTGGGTGGGGATTCTTGTGAAAGGCACTGCATTTTGGATTAAATATACCGTGTGCCAGGACATTCTGTAACAGCAAGTCAAAACATGTTTGCATCAGAAAGGGGATACACTGGCTATGGGCACAGGCATCGTATAATTAGAGGTTTTTATTTGTTTTGTTCTGTTTTTCAAAATAAAAAGTATTATCCTTATCATTGTTACAGAAACCCAGATTTAAAACTCAGAAAAATGTAAACTAGAGATAAGGGTCATGCCAATACCTCCAATTTTCTCTGCAAGACCTTGACCAATAGGTAATCTCACAGAACTTGTTTTCCTTTATTCCTAGTCTCCAAAGTTCTATTCTTCCAATAGAAATCCAATGAATCCATACAATATTCCTGAGAAACTGAGCATACATTTCTTGCACGTATTAAAAAACCAAGTCACAATGCTTGTAAAATTCAATTTCACCACAAAACTGTGATTGAACAACACCAGCTCTTCCTTAAAAACATGAAAATCAGAGAAAACCTTTTATTTTTCCTAAATGGTGCCAGTGGTGAGTCAGGGAAGGGATGGGAAACACCTAAAAGATGAGTTTCTAATATGTCCAAGGAATGAGGAAAGTTCTTTGTATGCATTATGTCATCTAATTCTCAAAGCAAACCTCTTAGACTGGAAATTTGCCTCTATTGTACAAAAAAGAATTTTTAAGGCACAGGGAGGTAAGAAAATTTGTCTAAAGTGACAAATTCCGTAAATGTTTTATATCCACATTTGTGAGTTCAATTTACAAGCTCTTTCTACTCTACCTTTTGGCTTTGCTGGGAGATTCTTTATCAGCCCAGGAGACAGTCACTTTGCTCATTCTTCAGAAGCACCATGGGTTCAGCACAAAGGATATAGAACAAATAAACCTTGACTCCTAAACTTAGGTGCATATGTTGTATTTTCTTATTCATACCTTGGACATCAAAGCAATCTCAATGCTAAAAATTCAAAGTGGCAGCTGTCACTTTTGTATTTATTATCTCTTTCTTTTGACAGAGGAATATAATACTCTAAAGAAGTGACTTTTTCTGGATTATATTGTGTTGTACCTCAATACTTATAGTTGTACTAATTAGTTTCTACTGAAGGATAACTGTGCTGGTTTGAAAGGATGTATGCCCCCTAGGAAAGCCATGTTTTAATCAAAATCCCATTTCATAAAGGTAGAATAATTCCTATTCAATACTGTATGTTTGAAACTGTAATGAGATCATCTCCCTGGATGATGTGATTTAGTCAAGAGTGGTTGTTAAACTGGACTAGGTGATGACATGTCTCCACCCATTTGGGTGGGTCTTGATTGGTTTATTGGAGTTCTATAAAAAAGGGAACATTTTGGAGAATGGGAGATTCAGAGAGAGCAGAGAATGCTGCAGCACCATGAAGGAGAGTCCACCAGCCAGCGACCTTTGGAGATGAAGAAGGAAAATGCCTCCCGGGGAGTTTCATGAAACAAGAAGCCAGGAGAAAAAGCTGGCAGATGATGCCGAGTTCGCCATGTGACCTTCCAGATGAGAGAGGAACCCTGACTGTGTTCACCATGTGCCTTTTTAGATGAGAGAGAAACTCTGACTGTGCTTGCCATGTGCCCTTCCAACTGAGAGAGAAAGCCTGAACTCAATCAGCCTTCTTGAACCAAAGTACCTTTTTCTGGATGCCTTTATTTGGACATTTCTATAGACTTGTCGCAATTGGGACATTTTCTCGGCCTTAGAACTGTAAACTAGCAGCTTATTTAATTCCCCTTTTTAAAAGCCATTCCATTTCTGGTATATTGCATTCTGGCAGCTAGCATACATACCAGAACAATAACTAAAGGTAATAAACAAAATTGAAAAGGCAGTATATCCAACTAAGTTAATGTGAACAATTAGGATTAATTTCAAAATCAAAGTTGCCCTCCATAAACAAACACTTTGATTAAGGTGCATTAAATTTCGTAATAAATTTATATTTAAAAATATAAATTCCAGGATGGTATTGCTAGTGCTTGGTCTGAGTATGGATTAACTGCTTACAAGTAATTCATTAGTTCTTTAAGTGATTCCAAAACAAATAAAATGACTTCTGCTCCCAACCATGAAGGAATAATGGATATTGGACTTTCTATCTCACTGTGAAAATTAGGAAACTAGACAAAGCATACAAGGTGATTATTTTTGAGTGTTGGATGACAGTACAGGGGTGGGATCCTCGAGAAAAGGGAAACAATGAGATGAACTCTGCATTAACCTCAGCTTCCTGTCCAGGACATGGTCTAAACTGCAGCACAGGGAAGAGATCTGCTGAGTCAGCTGGATTTGCAGGGTATGCTAACAGGAGGGAGGGATCCGAACAGAGAAGGAACCATAGAGACTTGTATAGTATCCTCTTAAATCTGATCAAATACTCTGCTGCCTGTGCACAGATCAAGATATTTGAAGGCTTGACCAAGAATGGGAACTTGCAAACTATGAGCTGCACAGAGATACAGGCGGTTGCACATTAAGAGGCTTTGGAATTTTTTTTATTGTGAAAGATAACATAAACAAAAAAGCAATACATTTCAAACACACTGCAACAATTAGCTATAGAAGAGATTTCAGAGTTTGGTATGGTTACAATTCCACAATTTTAGGTTTTTACTTCTTGCTGCTCTAAGATACCAGAGACTAAAATAAATATCAATATGATGATTCAGCAGTCATACTCATTTGTTAAATCCTAACTTGTCTGTATAACGCTGCCATCTCCTTTGCCCTTTTTCCCAATCTTTATGGGTATTTGGGATATGGTCATTCTAACTTTTTCATGTTGAAAAGGGGTGTCAACAATATGGGATAGGGGGATGAAATTAGTTGATGTTCTGGAGAGGCTGGCCCCTCTGGGTTTCAGGACTTATCTGGCCAAGGAACCCATCTGGAGGTTGTAGGTTGCTGGAAAGTAATCACAGTACATAGAACCTTTTTAGAATCTCAGATAGAGCCCTAGATGTTTGTTAGGGTCAACAGGAGTGGTTTTGGTTGAGGTTTGGCAAACCATGGTAAATACCAATATCTAGCTGAAGCTTTCATAAGAGTGACCTTGCCTCTTGACACTATTTGAACTCTTTCAGCCTCTGATACCTTATTTGTTAAAATTATTTTCTCCCTTTTGGTCAGGAAGTCACTGTTGATCCCCTGGGTCCAGGGCCTGGGGGATGTTAGATTTTTGACTAGTCAAAATAAAGAGACCTCAATGAATACTCTGGGTGTGCATTGAGAGCCTAGAAATTCCATGCCTTGGGAGCAGGCAGGACTGATGCATGTAACAATGGAGATAACATTCCAATGCTTTACACTAAAGGAACAAGGTCAGCTTCACCAATTTGTATAGAGATCATACAGTTAACTGGTTGCCTGGGACTGTGCTTTCAGGGAGTAGTTGACTACAAAAGTATAGAGCAGAAATAATTTGGGTGATGGAATTGTGCTAAGTCAGAGATGGGCAGACTTTTACTGCACAAGGCCAGAGGGCAATACTTTAGGGCTGTATATGGCCTCTGTCACTGCTGCTGCATCCTTGTCTTCTTCTTTTTGTTTGTTTTTATTTTTACATCCCTTTATTAATATAAAAATCATTCTTAGCTCAGGATAAATACAAAACTGCCCACTGGCTAGATTTGGCACACAGGTCAGGTCATTGTCTGACGACCCCTGTTCTAAATCTTAATTTTTGTTCTGCTAATACAACTACATACATTTGTAAAAACCCTTCAAATTTGATAAAATTTGCTTAAAATTGTAAATTTCACTGAATATATAGATTCTGCTTTAATAAGACAAATGGGGAAAATCATAAAGATATATAGATATCCGCTTTAATGACAAGAAAGAGAAAATCTTAATCATCCTATATCCATTTGTTAAACTGAATTTGTGATTTAAATAATTACCACAAATATAACTTTAGAGCCACGTGGCCTTAAGGGAAACTTTGCCCAACATATAATAAAATAATATTACCCAAACTCTTCATATCATAAAGGGATGACTAAACTTCTCAAGTAATTTTATGAGACCAACAGAATTTGATACCAAGTACAGACAAGGACGATATATACAAAGAAAGGTAAAGACCAATATCTATTATGAAAATAGACAGATTTCCACAATGAAATATTGTTAAATTGAATCCAGGTATATAAAGATGTTACTAAATAATGACCAAGTAGGTTTTATTCCAGGAATGCAAGATTGTTTTAATATATGGAGATTGATCAATATAATATACACATTATCACATTAAAGAGGAAAATTATATAATTATTTAAACAGATGCTGTAATAGCATTTAAAAATTCAGTACCAATTTGTGATAAAAACTCTCTGCAAAGCAGGGAAAGATGGAGACTTCCTACTTTAATGCAAAAAAAATGGCAAACATTTTATTCATGGAGAAAGACTGAGCATTATTTCTCAAGTTATGGGAAAGTTAAGGATATCCACTTTCACCACTTCTAGTTAACATTATATATATGATATAATGCATGCTTAGAAAATCCTAAGAAATCTATAAAACCACCTATTAGAACAAAAAAGGAAATTGTGGAATGTCACAGGATGTAAAGACAATATACAAAGATCAAATGTATTTCTAAGCACTAATGGTGAACAAATGGGAAATAAAATGAAAGCTATGCCACATTCAGGAATGATGACTCAGTATGATTAAAATGTTAATTTTCTGCAATTTATTGATACACTTACCACAATTCTAACAAAATTTCAGTGGGCTTTTTTTAAAGATAAAATTTTATTTTGTCTAAATTTATATGGAAATCCAAAACAGTTAGAATACTTAGAAGAATTTGATAAAAAAAAACAGAAAATTGGAAGACTTGCTCTACTTGGTCTCCATACTTACTATAAAGCTATTAAAATCAAGAAAGTATGATATGAATAATAATATAGAGAAGTCAATCTATTTAACACTATTAAGAATCTTAAAATAGATTCACACATAAAAGATTAAATTATTTTTGGCATGAATTCCAAAGAAATTCAACTGGAAGAAGAAAATTCCTTGAAGAAATTGTGCTAAACAAGTATATACCCAAATATGACATAAAGAACCTCAACAACCCTTATCTCACACCATACAAATGCAAAAAATAATTTGAGATATATTAAGACCTAAATCTAAAATAAAATCTACAAATATTGTAGAGGAAAACAAAGGAGAAAATCTTTGTGACCTTGGGGATGGTAATGATTTATTAGACTTGAAGAAAAAGCCCAAACAATGCAATAAAAAAATTGGAGTTTATCAAAAGCAACATATTCTGCTTTTTAAAAAATTGGTATCAAGATAATGACAATGCAATTCACAGATTGTGAGGAAATATTTGAAACACACATATCTGGCAGAAGATGTGTATCCAGAATGAATAAAGAACTCTTACAATTCAATAATATAAAGACAACATCTTAGCTTATAAAAAAATTGGTATTATACACTCAAAGAAAATATCCAGCAGCAATGAAGGAAAATCAAAGATGAAGGAAAATTAAAAGAATATGATGCCATCAGATTTACTGTAAAAGAATAACTGGGGAATTTTTCATAAAAACAAAGGAAATAATGAAAGAGGGAAGTTTGGAATATCAGGAAAGAAGACAGAACACAGTAAGCAAAGATATGGGCAAATACAATAAACTTCCTTCTTCACTTGAGTGTTTTAGATTATGCTTAATAGCTGAAGCAAAAATTACAACACTGATGTAGTTCTAAATATAAAGGAAATGTTTTAGACAATTATATTATAAATGGGGGAAAGTAAGAAATAGAAAAGAAAATAAGATTTCTACATTTCACATGAACTAATAAAATGAGGACACAAGAGGACAGTAATAATTTATGTATATATAATGTAATATTTAGAGCAACCACTAAAAATGCATATACAAAGAGATACACTCAAAACACTATATATAGTGTGGTGCAATGGTGACTCAGTGGCAGAATTCTCACCTGCCCTGCCAGAGACCCAGGTTCGATTCCAGGAGCCTGCCTATGCTAAAAAACAAACAAACAAACAAAAAAACACTACACATAAATCAAAGTGGAATTCAAAATAATGGTGAAGAAATTCACAAAAAGGGAGGCAAGGAAATGAAAAGCAAAAAGAACAAACAGGAAACAAAATATAATATGGCAGATTTAGATCCCCAAATACCATTAATTATATTAAATTTAAATGGTCTATAAACATCAATAAAAGGAAAGAGATTGTCAAAATGTACTATAAAGCACAAACAAACAATAGCCTGTCAACAAGAAAATTATTTCAAACATAACAATATAGGTGGGTTGAAAGTAAAAGGATAGGAAATGATATTTCATGCTAATGTAATCAATGGAAAGCACAAACGATTATATTAATATCAGATAAAATATATTTCAGAGGAAAGAAAAATGTCAAAAAGAGACATTAAATATAATAAATAAATAAATAAATTTATATGTAATTATAAATATTTATTTATATAAATATATTTTAAAGCTAAGTCTACCAAAAAGACATAGAAATCCTAAATGCATATACACCAATCAAAAAAGTCAAAATAGCTGAATAATATGTAAAACAAAAAGTCATAGAAGTGAAAGGAGAAATAGAAAAATCCAGAGTTATAATTGGAGATGTCAACAACACTCTTAACAATTGATAGAACAAGTAAACAAAGTACCAGGAAGGATATAGAAGAGCTCACTTATAGGATCAACTAACAACACTAACTTTTAAAGAACATTTAACAAAACAACAAATAATTCAGATTATTTTCAAATGCCTGTGGATCATATACCAAGATAGAGCATATCCTGGGGCATAAAACAAACCTTAACACATTTAAAAGAATGGAAATCATACACAGTGTATTCTCTGATGAAATGAAATCAAAGTATAAATCAGTACTTTGCACTTTGTGTTCAGAAAATCTCCAAAGACTTGGAAACTAAACATACTTCTAAATAGTCCATAGGTCAAATAGGAAGAGTGAAGGGAAATTTTAAAATACATTGAACAACACATCAGAATTTGTGGGACACTGTTAAAGTAGTGCTGAGAGGCAAATTTATAGCCCTAAATGCATACATTTGAAAGAAGAAAAACTCTTAAACCTGTAACCTAAGTTTCTACCTCAAAAACCTAGAAAGAAAAAACAAAATAAACCCAAGGTCAAAATTAATAAAAATAAGAGCAGAAATCAATGAACTTGAAAACAGAAAAGGCTAGAGAAACTCAAAGAAACAAAGAATTGGTTCTTTGCAAATGTCAATGAAATTGACATATCTTTTAGCAAGATTGACAAAGAAAAAATGGGAATATCAGAAATGAAATGGGATAGCACTATAGGCCCTGAAGACATCAAAAGGAAAAGTCAATACTATTAACTTCACACACATATATTTGACTATTTAGGAAAAAAGAAGACCAACCAAAAAGGAACAGATTAATTGACTGTCCCTAAAAATTATTAAGGATAAAGAATTTGCAATTTTAAACCCCTCCCCTACAAAAAAGAAGTTTCCATGCACAAATAATTTCACTAGGGAATTCTAACATTTTAGAAATTAACAATTCTACGTTCCAAGAAAATAGAAGGAAAATGAAAATCGCTACTTTATTTTATGAAACCAGTATTACCTTGATTCTAAAAGCAAAGATAAGTACAAAATAGAACTACAGACCAATATCCTTCCTGAAAATAGACAAAAGAATTTTTAACCAAATAGTAGAAAATATTATTCAGCAATATATAAAAAGCATTCTACACCATGACCAGATGAAATTTATTGGATGAAAGCAGGGTTGGTTCAATATTTCAAAATCCATCATAACCAACTAAAGGATAGAAATCACGTGATCATATCGATGGCTGCAAAAAAGCATTTGACAAATTTAACACATATTCATGATAATAATATTTAGAAAAATAGGAATAGAGGGGAACGTCATCCACTTGTTAGAGAACACATGAAAAAATCTTTAATATAAATAATGATGAAAGATTTAATATACAACCTCTGTCCATGAGTAGGAGCAAAGCAAGGATAGTGCTCTCATAACTATTCTACTCAACGCAGAGCTGGAAGTTCCAGGCAGAATGATAAGGTCAGAAGAGGAAATAAAAGGATAATGAAGGAAGGAAGGAAGGAAGGAAGGAAGGAAGGAAGGAAGGAAGGAAGGAAGGAAGGAAGGAAGGAAGGTAGGTCTCAATTTGTAGATGACATGATCGTCTATGTAGAAAATCTCAAGAACTCTACAAAACAAACAAACAAACAAACAAAGACCCCTAGAACTAGTAAGTGAGATTGGTAAGGTTGCCAGGCGTACAAAATCAATTGTGTTCTTATATGCAAGTGATGGTTATGTGGGCCCTGAAATTTAAAGTACAATAGAATTTACAATCACTAAAAATATCCAACTAGTTAGGTGTAAGTCTAACCAAACATGTGCAGGACTAGTATGCTGAAAATAATAAAATGCTGATGAAAAAAATCAAAGAAGATCCAAATGAATGGATAGACATACCACGGACAAAGCTGGAAGACTCAAAATAGTAACGATGCTAATATTCCCTAAATCGATGTGCAAGTTTAAAACAATTCTTATAAAAATTCAAGAAAAAGAAGAACTTCCGGGAAGATGGTGGAGTAGGATAGGTCGAGTTCACCCCTGGTCCAAAGAATGGCTAGAAAAGGGACAGAAAAAAGACCGAGAGAGCGATTCCAGGGTGAAAGTGACTTGGGAGGGTCTACTATACCACATAGGGAGGCCCTGGTTGAAAAAGCAGAAGAATTGAAATGCAGAGAATTGGAGATTGGGCAGTGAGTGCAAGTGCGTCCATTTCCAGATGGAGGCCCAGAGTCCTCAGGAGTGCATGGACAGGGACATGGGGACTAGAAGTAAACCAAGCAATGTTCCGTGAACACACTACCTCACATGCACCACCTCCCCCCCACCATGACCTGCGACTCACCCAACATCCCACACACCTGAAACCCATCACCCACCCCCCACCATGCTCCAACCCCCATCCCCACATGTCTCTGCCCCATGTATGCCTGTCCCAGCCCAACCCCTCTCTCCCGGGCAAACACACAGTCTTGCCCTACCCCTCCAGAGACCCACATACCTGTGGCCAGTCCCTTGACCCACATCTCTGCCTCTCTGCCCTCTGCAAGCAGTCAGCTGTGCATCCAGACTGCAGGAACTCACCTTTATACCCAGGCCACACCCACATCCAGCCCATATAGTCTCTCAACCCCACCCAGCTTCCTCCCTCAGCTCTGTGCACTCACACATAAGCATCCGGATGTGCCACAATCTCATGCACCCTGTCACATCATGACTTTCAGCTTTGGGCAGGAGCTGTCCTATACATCTAGGTCACAACCACCCCCAGCCTATGCAGGAACAATCTCACCCCACTGGACCTGAGCTCTGTGCATATGCACTCCAGGGCACCATGAGCCCCCAGACCCTCACACACCAGGGCCCTGTCCCTTAGATCCATGCATTGGCATAGCCACATCCCTCTACTGGGCACCCACATATCCATGCATGGACCCCTTCCCCCTGCCCCACACACATGCACAGCCTTACCCCACCATATGGCACAAATGCCCTTCTCCTATACCTGGCAGGTGCTCTTAGGCACATCTGTGTCACATAGCCTTTGCCTAGCACAAGCAGTCACACCTACCCCACCCCACCTCTGCACATGCTGACCCATGCCAGGGCCCTGCCTACTCATCATCACCCACCCAACACATGTCCCACAACTTCCATGACCTTTGCCCTGCCCCTACATATACATCCACGTCCTGACCCCCCTAGACCCCTCCCCCTGTGTAAGGACATACCCATGCCGCAAACTCCCTGTATCCTGACTTCTCTGCCCTGTACCCCACACACTGACACCCACGACCCACACACTTCACAAGCCCACCCACATCCTGCCCACATACCAGCCCCAGCACAGTTCCTTCTCCAGCTGCACTCTTCTCCTGCATGCCAAGGCCTGCCTGAGATGCACCTCACCCCCACAGCCCCCATACCAGGTGTTGATAACCCTGTGACCTGCACTGCATGTTCACAGGCACCAGCATAGAGTCCCTGATCCATGCCTACATCTGCACTGCAACCCATCACTGCACTGTTGTCCGCCCCCATGCCCCACATCCTACTCCATACCCATCCTGCAAATACAAAGCCTTAAACTACTGAAGAAAATCAACATCCAAAGTCACCCTATTAAGATATTTACATACTGTGAAGACAACAGAAGATCATTAACCATATAAAGATGCAGACAGATATAGTCCAGTTTAATGACCAAATTAAAACATTGGAGGAGACACAAATTTTGGAACAACTCATCAAAGATATTCATGTAACTTTACTAAAAAAATCAATGGAATGTCTAATGACATAAAGGTGATCAAGAAGACAATAGAAGAACATAAAGAGGAATTTGAAAGAATAAATGGAAAAATAGCAGGCACCACAAAGATTAAAGATCATGTAGACCAAATAAAAAATATACTAGAGATGCACAACAACAGCATATTTTGAACATGTAGAAGAAAGAATAAGTGAGCTAGAGGACAAGACAACTGATTTTGAACACACAAAAGAGAAAATGACAAAAAAAGATGGAAAAATGTAAAGGATCTCAGGGAAATGATGGACAAACAAAGCACATGAATATAAAAGTAATTAATTTCCCAGAAGGAGAAAGGAAGAGTAAAGGACTAGGAAGATTAGTGGAGGATACAATGGGAAAAACTTACCAACCTTTATAAAAGACATAAATATGCAAATCAAGGAAGCCCAGAAAACTCCAAATAGAATAAATCCAAATAGGCTAACCCTGGGACACATACTAATCAGTCTGACAAATGTCAAAGAGAAGCAGAAAATCCTGAAAGCAGCAAGAGAAAAACAATCTACCACATACAAGGGAGACCACATCAGACTGAGTTTGGACTATTCAAATGGCACTATGGAGATGAAAAGGCAGTGGTATTATATATTTAAGACCCTGAAAGACAAAGACTTCTAGCCAAGAATTCTATACCCAGCTAAATTGTCCTTTAAAACTGAGGGAGAGATTAACATTTTCACAGACAAACAAATCCTGAAAGAATTTGTCAACAGGAGTCTAACTCTACAAGAAATACTAAAGGGATTTCTGCCAGCTGGAAAAAAAAAAGACAGGAGAGGGAGGTCTGGAGGAGGGCACAGAATTTGAAGAGTACCAGTAAGAATAACCTAAAGGATAAAAAGAGAAAGAGGGAAAATAACTTATAGAGCTGACAAATAAAATCCAAAGAATAAGATGGTGGATGTAAGAAATGCCTTTACAGTAATAACTTTGAATGTTAATGGACTAAACTTGCCACTTAAAAGATACGGATTGGTAGAATGGATTAAGAAATATAATCCATCTATATGCTGCTGACAAGAGGCTCATCTTAGACACACATAGATTGAAAGTGAAAAGATGATGGAAAAAAATGTTCCATGTAAGTCATAACCAAAAGAAAGCAGAAATAGCTATACTAATATCAGACAAAATAGATTTTAAATGTAAAGCATCATATGAGACAAAGAAGGACACTATATATTAGCAAAAGGGACAAATAACCAAGAAGAAATAACACTCATAAATGTTTATGCTCCTAATCAAGGATTCCAAAGTACATGAGACAGACATTGGTAAAATCGAAGGGAGAGATAGATACTTCAATACTAATAGTAGGAGACTTCAATACATCACTCTCTATAGACAGAACAACCAGAGAGAGGATCAACAAGGAAATTGAGAACTTAAACAATTTGATAAGTGAATTAGACCTAACAGACATATATAGGTCATAATAACCCAAAACCAGGATACACATTTTTCTCTAGTGCTCATAAAATATTCTCCAGGATAGATCATATGCTGGGCACAAAACAGGTCTTTATAAATTTAAAAATACTGAAATTATTCAAAACACTTTCTCTGGTCACAATGGAGTGAAGTTCAAAATCAATAACACCTAAAGAACAAGAATTTTCACAAATAAAAGGAGATTAAATAACACACACTTAAACAATAAGTAGGTCAAAGAAAAAATTGCTAGAGAAATCAGTAGCTATCTGGAGACAAATGAAAATAGGAATGCAACATATCAGAACTTAGGGGATATGGCAAAGTTTGTGCTGAAAGGGAAATTTATTGCCCTAAATGCCTATATTAAAAAACAGGAAAGAGAAAAATTGAGGACTTAACTGCTCACTTGGAAGAACTTGAGAAAGAACAGCAAACTAACCTCAAAGCAAGTAGAAGAAGAGAAATAACTAAGATTAAAGAAGAATTAAATGAATGGGAGGACAAAAGAATAGAAAGAATTAATAAATCCGAAAGTTGGTTCCTTGAAAAAATCAATGAAATCGATGGGCCACTAACAAGGCTGACAAAGAAAAAAAGAGTGAGGGTGCAAATAAATGAAATCAGAAATAAGAGGGGGGGGTTGTTACCACAAATGCTGAAGAAACAAAAAATATCATAAGAGGATACTATGAGCAACTATAGGCCAATAAACTAGACAACTTAGATAAAATGGACAAATTCCTGGAAACATGCAAACAAGTTACACTGATTCAAGAAGAAATAGAAGATCTCAACAAACCAATCACAAGTAAAGAGATTCAGTCATCACAAATCTTCCTACAAAGAAAAGCCCAGGGCCAGATGGCTTCACAGGAGAATTTTTTCAAACATTCCAAAAAGAACAAATACCAATCCTGCTCAAACTTTTCCAAAAAATTGAGAAAAAAGGAAAACTACCTAACTCATTTTATGAAGCTAGCATTGCTTTAATACCAGAACCAGGTAAAGATGCTATAAGAAAGGAAAGCTACAGACCAATGTACTTAATCAACATAGATGCAAAAATTCTCAACAAAATACTAGCAAATCAAATCCAACAGCACCCTCAAAGAATTATATACCATGAACAAGTGGGGTTTACACCAGAAATGCAAGGATGACTCAACACAAGAAAATCAGTTAGTGTAATACAGCATATTAACAAATCAAAAGGGAAAAATCATATGATCATCTCAATTGATGTAGAAAACACATTCAACAAAATTCAACATCCTTTTCTGATAAAAACACTTCAAAACGTAAGAATCAAAAATAACTTCCCCAACATGATAAAAGCATATATGAAAAACATAGACAGCATCACACTTGATGGTGGGAGACTGGAAGCTTCCCCCCTAAGACTGGGAATGAAATTAGGATGCCCTTTGTCACCACTATTATCCAGCATTGTATTAGAAGCTCTAGCTAGAGAAATCAGGTAGGAAAAAGAAATAAAAGGCATCCAAATTGGAAAGTAAGAAGTAAAACTTTCATTATTTGCAAATGACATGATACTAAGAATATCTTGAGAAATTTAAACAAAGTTATTTGAGCTAATAAACAAATTCAGCAAGGTGGCAAGTTATAAAATTAATGTGCAAAAATCAGTAATGTTTCTATACAGATGCAACGACCTAACTGAGGAATCAATTAAGGAAAAAATTCCATTCGAAATAGCAACTAAAAGAATCAAGTATCCAGGAATGAACTTAACTAGGGATGTAAAGGACTTGTATGCAGAGACCTACATAACATTGTTAAAATAAATCAAAGAAGATCTAAATAGGTGGGAAGGCATTCCCTGCTCATGGATAGGAAGATTAAATGTAGTTAAAATGTCAATTCTACACAAATTGATTTACAGATTCAATGCAGTACCAATCAAAATTCCATCAACCTACTTTGAAGACTTGGAAAAGCTAGTTACAAAATCTGTGGCTGGGAAAGAGACTCCAAATAGCTAAAACCATCCTAAAAAAGAAGAATGAAGTGGGAGGATTAACACTCCCCGGTTTTAAAACTTATTATAAGGCCACAGTGGTAAAAACAACATGGTACTGACACAAAGATAGAAGTATTGACCAATGGAATTGAATCGAGAGTGCAGAAATAGACCACCAAATCTATGGTAAACTAATCTTCCACGAGGCCCCCAAATCCACTGAACTGAGACAAAATAGTCTTTTCAATCAATGGGCATGGGAGAACTGGATATCAATAGCCAGAAGAACAAAAGAGGACTCTTAACCTTACATTTCTAAAAAAATGAACTCAAATTGGATCAGACACCTTAACATAAAAATTAGTACCATAATCCTCCTAGAAGAAAATGTAGGGAAACATCTTCAAGACCTACTAATAGGAGGTAGCTTCCTAAACTTTATACCTAAAGCACAAACAACAAAAGAAAAAAAATAGATAAATGGGAACTCCTCAAATCAAATGCTTTTGCACCTCAAAATGCTTTGTCAAATATGTGAAGAGGCAGCCAATTTAATGGGAGAAAATATTTGGAAATCACACACTGGATAAAAGTTTGATATCCTGTATACATTAAGAAATCATAGGGTGCACAGGTAGTTCAGTGGTTAGAATGCCCGCCTTTCATGCGGGAGACCTGGGTTCGATTTCTGGACCATGCACCCCCCCAAAAAAATAGAAATCATACAGCTCAACAACAAAAGAACAAACAACCCAATTATAAAGTGGGCTAAGTATATGAATAGATATTTTACTGAAGAGCAAGTGCAGATGGTTAAAAGAGCACATGAAGAGATGCTCATTCTCACTGGCTATAAGGGAAATGCACATCAAAACCAATGAGATACCACCTCACACCTATAAGAATGGCTGCTATTAAACAAACAGGAAACTACAAATGTTGGAGAGGATGTGGAGAAATTGGGACACTTATGCAGTGCTGAGAATGTGTAATGGTACAGCCACTATGGGGGACAGTTTGACAGTTCCTCAGAAAACTAAATGTTGAGTTGCCCTATGGCCCAGCAATACCACTACTCAGTAAATAATCAGAAGAGCTGAAAGCAGTGATACAAACAAAGATTTGCACACTGATGTTCATAGCAGCACTATTCACAATTGTTAAAGATGGAAACAATCCAAGTGCCCATCAACAGATGAGTGGATAAACAAGAGGTGGTATATACATACAATGGAATATTATGCAGCAGTAAGATGAAATGATGTCCTGAGCCACATGACAAGACGGATGAGCCTTGAGGACATAATGCTGAGTAAAATAAGCCAAATACAAAAGGACAGATATTACATGATTCTACTTTTATGAACATGGTAAAAGTAAAATCAGAGGCTTATGATACAGAATATAGGGGACTTAGAGATACACAGAGATTAGTGAGTAGTTTGCTAATGTGGTTGAACTTAATTGTAAAGGAATATACATAAGTGAAGGTGATTCACTGGTGGGTCAATAAATAATATTACCATATTGAAGGTGAACATGATTGAAAAGGGTTGTATAGATTCATGTGTTCCACCAATTAACACTACAAATGTAAATAAGTTCTTGCATAAACTACTGCAAAGTTATGAATCCTGTAAAAAGAGTGTATAATTTGGGGGTATAGGGGAGAAGAATGCTATTGCATGCTCTGGGCTGTTTAACAGGAAAACATCAACAGTACCACACAACACCAGCAGTAAATAATGGGAGGAGGAACAAGAGTTAGGGGAGGTTTGGATTTTCCATTTGGTGAGTGTGTGTTCATTGGCTATCATTCTCTTGGGAACAATGAAATAATCTAAAATTGAGAGTGTTGATGGTCTGTTGATTTAGGACATGTACATGAGGCCCAGTAGATAGAGGTGGCTGAAAGATGCACTGACTGAGAAGTAGATTGGCAAACAATGGTGTAAACATATGATCAAATACGTGCTGCTATGAAAAGGAATGAAATTGTGAGGCAGGCAACAATGTAAATGAACCTGTGGGACATTTGGGGAGGCAAAATAAGACAGAAACAAATATTGTATGATCACATTTAGAAAATGCTTATAAGAAAACTGGGGTCTAGATTGTAAGCTCTTATAGCAGTCACATTTAGCCTGGAGTGGTAATTGCTATATTTGGATTTTGAGGGGCTGTTTTATATATGTATAACCTGGTATTTAAAGATAAGAATGAAGATGATTGGATCAGGATTAAGGTAATTCAGAATACAGGCATAAAGAAGACATTGCCTGTATTTTAGAACTTCATCTCCTCTTTGAGATCTAAGGAAAAAAGTTTTATTATGTCCAGAACCTAGGTTTTCTGAAGCACATAATCTAACTTAACTTGTCTGGCTAGATCATTTAAACAATCAAAACACAAGGAGCCCAAAATAAGAATGAGAGCTTTTAATTCTTTATAGCTTAATGTAATGCCTGGGTACATCCCAGAGTACATTAAGTAGATAATCAAAAAATATTGGCAAAGTCCCTTGAGGGATGGGAGTAAACTTTACCCCCAGGGAAACCCTGGATACTCCCAGGGATGAGTCTGGCCCTGACATCATGGGATTAACAATGACATCCTGACCAAAAGGGGGAAAAGAAGTGTAACAAATATGGTTATCAGGGGCTGAGAGAGTAGAGTTGAGAGGTTTTACACTGAGGTCACTCTTATGCATGCTTCAGTTAGACATTGCTACCTATCATAACTTGCCAAACCCCAACCAAAACCACTCCTGAGAATCCTAAAGAATATTAGGGCATTATATATGATTCTACAAAGGTTCCATGCACTAGGTTAACTCTCAAAAACCTACAACTTCCAGATGGGTCCCTGGATCAGATAAGTCCTGAAATGCAGAGGGGCCAGCCCTTCCAGAACATCAACTCATTCTATCCTTCTACCCCACACTATCGACCACCCCTTCCAACATGAAAAAGTTAGGATAGCAATAGCCCAAATACTCCTAAAGAGTGGGAGAAAGATTGAAGGTGATGGTGCAGTTATACAGAGGTCAGGTTTAACACATGAGTGCTGAATCATTATACTGATATTTCTTTTAGTCTTCAGCACCTTAGAGCAGCTAGAAATAAAAACCTAAAATCATGGAATTGTACCCCATACCAAACTCTGAAATTAGTTCTATGATTAATTGTCGTGATGCATTTTGAAATTTATTGCTTTTATATATATACATTATTTAAAGAGAAGGAGGAGTATACAGAGAAGACAGGATTTAACAAATGAGTATGACTTCTGAATCATTATATTGGTATTTCTGTTGGTCTCTAGTATCTTGGAGCAACTAGAAGAAAAAATGAAAAATCGTGGAACTGTTGCCCATAACAAACTTTAAAATCTATTGTATAGTTACTTGTTAAAATGTACTTGGAAATTTATTGGGGTTTTTTTTGTGTGTATATATGTTGTATTTTACAATTTAAAAAAGTTAAAAAAAAATTCTAGGAATCTATTTCTGTAGATGTAGACAAGATTATACTAAAATTCAAATGGAATGGCACAGGAACTAGAATAGCTAAAATCATTATGAAAGAGACAAATGAAGTGGAGGAATCTTTCAATTTCAAGACATCATATACCTACCGTAATCACAACTGCGCAGTTTTGCCAGAAGGATAGACACATAGAACAATGAAACTGATTAAAGAATCCAGAAATAGACTGACATAAATATGCCCATTTTTTGTGAAAGATACAAAAGCAATTCAATGGAGGAAAGAGCCTTTAAAACATATGATATTGGAGTGGTTAGAAATTCTTAAGCAAACAAAATGAATCTTGACCTAAGTCTCACATCTTATACAAAATTTAACTCAACCTTAACTCATAGACTTAACTGTAAAATGTAAAACTATAAAACTTTTAGAAGAAAAAAATAGGAGAAAAATCTTCAAGATCTAAGGCTAGGCAAAGAGTTCTTAGACTTTACAATAAAAGTATGATCCATTAGAGGAAAACAGATAAATTGAACTCTCAAAATAAGAAACTTTTTTTTCTGCAAAAGAACCTATTTAACATGATGAAAAAGAAGCTACAGACTGGGAGAAAATATTTGCAAATCCCAAATCTGAGAAAGGATTTGTGTCTAGGATAAAAAGAACTCCCAAAATTCAACAGTAAAATATCAAACAATCCAATTAAAATATAGGCAAAAGACACACGTAAAAAAACACTTCTTTGAAGAAGATATACAAAGGGCAAATAAACACATGAAAATAATGTCAACATCATTTGCCATTAAGGAAATGCCAATCAAAACCACAACAAGGTATCAGTATACACCTATTAACATGACTAAATTTAAAAATAGTGACAACAACAAGTGCTGGCGGGGATGAGAAAAAGCTGGATTATTCATACATTTCTATGGGAATATAGAATGGTACAGCCATCCAAGAAAACTGTTGGCTGTTTCTCAAAACCCTAAAGACAAAACTACCATGTGATCCAGCAGTTGCACTCTTAGACATTTATCCCAGAGTAATTAAAATTGTGTCCACACATATACCTGTGCATGAATATTTATGGCATAGTAGCTCAAGACTGAAAACAACTCAAATGACCTTCAGTGAATGAATGGTTAAACAAACTGTGGTACAACCATACCATAGAATACTACTCAGCAATGAAAATGAACGGGCTATTGATATATAACACCTGGATGAATCTCCGGAGAATTATGCTAAGTGAAAAAAGCCAATTCCAAAAAATTACTGTATTATATCGTTCATTTACCATAAATTTATGTAACATTCTTGAAATGACAGTAGTTAAAAAGGTGGGTGGGTAGTGGGTGTGGCTATAAAAGCTCAACATGAGGGATCTTTTAAGTGATGGCAATGATTTGTATTTTGACTGTATCAATGTTAATATCCTGATTTTGATTCTTTTTGTATGCTGTATCTGATTTTTGTTGTTGTTGTTGTTGTTGTAGTATCTGATTTTGATTTCGTAATATAGTTCTGCAAGATATTACCACAGGGGGCAACTGGATAAAGGATATATAAGGTTGTTTCTTGATCTCCATGTTTGTCTACATTTATCTCAAAACAAAAGTTTAATGAAAAAATGCTACAAGACTTGAATAGACACTTTGGAAAAGTACATGTACAAATGGCCTATAAAAATCGACATGATCAGGGAAATGCTAATTAAAACCACAATTAGATATAAATTCACACCCAAGAGATTGTCTACAGCTAAAACAGGTTGGCCGCACCAAATACTGGGGAGGATGTGGAGCCACCAGAATCTGCATATATTGTTGATGGGAATGTAAAATGGCACAATACCTTTGACCCTTTGATAACAAGTTAAACATCTATTTTATGAGTTAGCACACACGTAGGTGATTATTCAGTTCAAAATACATGTCCACAAAAAGTCTTATATAAGAATGTTTATAATTGCTTTTTTCATATTAGTTAAAAATTGGAAAAACCCCAAGAGATTTTTATAGAAGAGTGGGTAAACTGTGGCATATTCATATATTGGGACACCACTCAGCAAAGTGAAGTGATGAACCATTTGTACACAGAACAATATGGACAGATCTTAAAAGTGTTGCATGAAGTACAAGAAGCCACCCACAAAAAGTGTGCATTTTATGAAATTTTAGATATAATACAATCTAAGTTATTGTGATAGAAATCAGGTTAGTAATTCCTTGGTTGGGGAATGGAATTTGCAAGGGGACTTTGTCTCATGAAAATATTCTATGTCTTGAGCATGTGTATTTCACCATCATATGCATGTTTCCAAACTTATCAAAATCAACTTACCAAAATTTGTAATTAAGATATGCATTTCACTCTAAGTAATTCATAACTCAATTTTTAAATTGTCTTAAAAATGACAGTGGAGAAATCATTAAACTCACAGAATAGTTCAATTTACAGTTGCTTCTTTTGAGGGGCTAAACCCAGTCTTTTTGAAAATGTAAGCTTGTGTTTGTTTGTATATTATGCATAGCTTGTTGCCAAGGCCCCAACGGGTGGTTGGTTCCTTGGTGCTTTCCACATTACATAAAGTGATCAGCTTACTAATTAAAAAAAGTGAGCCATGCCTAGACAAATGATGAGAGTATATGAGGAATAAGGATTATGATTAATCTAATCCTGTATTCCTGAAATACTCCCCTCCTAAACAAAATGAGGCCCCCTGGTATTCTAGTTTGACTCAAGAACACAGCTTAGATTAGGCAGAAGAGTATGGATAGGTGACACATTTATTATTTCCCTATTTTTTCTGTAGTTGATTTTTGATAGGAGTTGGATAGTAAGTGATTCAATTTTAAATTTTGATGGGATACTGGTTGTTCCAGTTTGCTAGCTGCTGGAATGCAACAGACCAGAGATGGATTGGCTTTTAATAAAAGGGGATTTATTTCATTAGTTCTTCAGAGGAAAGGCAGCTAACTTTCCACTGAGGTTCTTACATGGGAAGGCACAGAGTGATCTCTCCTGGCTTTCTCTCCAGGCCTCTGAGTTCCAACAACTTTCCCCAGGGCGACTCCTTTCTGCATCTCCATAGGTCTGGGCTGAGCTGCAAGTGCTGAGATGAGGTATGCTGAGCTGCTTGGGCTGTGCTACGTTGCTCTCTCTCATTTAAGCATCAGCCAACTAAGTCAAACATCATTCACTGCGGCAGGCACATCGCCTAGCCAACTGCAGATGTAATGAGCAACAGATGAAGTTCATGTACCATTGGCTCATTTCCACAGCAACAGAACTAGGCACCTTCACTTGGCCAAGTTGACACCTGAACCTAACTACACACTGGTGATCAGACAGCATAAGGGACTGATGGTTAATTGCCGTAGTTCTATAATCAACTGTCTAAGTTTGCGTCTCAGCTCTAACAGTTATCAGCTGTTTGATCTTGGTCAAGCTATTTTAACTCTTTGTTGTCTTAGTTTCCTCTTCTGTGGGGTGATAATCATAATAGCTAACTCAAAAGATTGCTTTGAGCATAAATAAGATAATACATAGAAAAGTGTCTGGGATATAGTAATTTCTGGGTGCCTATTAATTGCTGTTGTTTTGTTAATACAAACAGTACTGTATATTATTGATTAAGTGCCAAAATACCATTTTAAAACAGAATAATTAAGTGGTAGGGTTTATTCTATTATTTGAAATTATTAGAGCAAATGATATAATTTCTCACTGTAGTCATTAATGAAAGCCCTCTGTAATATTCTCAAGGTGATATAATTAAGAGATTAGCCTCTTGATAGGTTATTGATAAAATTCAAAATGTTTAAACAAAAATAGAACAAAGTGCACTACTGCATGGAATTAATTACTATTAATCACTAAAATATTGGAGATTCATTTAGCCGTGCTCAAATAATAAATTCTGAGACATCAAAATTTTTATTAATCTCTTCTTCTTGATAGATAACTATGAAGTTCATAATTTTTCTAAGGTCTGTCATGATCCATGTTAATAAAACCGTGACCTTATTAAGGAGAAGGGTAATTTTTCCTCTTCCCTCTTGCAAGTGGGCAATGATCCAATTCTTTTAAAAACAGTATAAAAATTAGCTTGAAAGTAAAAAGGTCCAAGACTAATTTTTCTCTTACACATTTAAACTGCTGTCCTACTTGATTCTGGCAATGACACCATGGATGTCGATTTTGCTAGCAGGTTAATAACTGCAGACATATTAAACTCACAGAGCTTAAGTAGCATATCTGTAGAATCAAAGGCAGATGTAAAGTTAATCAAAGCTCTGAAGACTCTTGTTACTTTTAACAGAATTTTTTCCATGAGATTAAAAAGAGTTCAATAATAATCAATGTTTCAAGTGTTATCTAAAATCTCCTTGCTCTTCACATAAAGAATTAAAATGAGAGCCCAAACCTTCATCTTCTTAGGTAGAAAGTTATCAAACTTTGAAGGCATATCACATGAACAACTGGGCCCTTATTTTTAAAAGAATGGTGGGTTATCCTTTCTCAAGGTGTGGGAAACTTCATTTCAAACGCTTTCATATGGAACTGAAACTGAGAGATTTATGGAAGTAAATCTGGTGCAGAACGGAAAGAACAAATAATAAATAAATTTTATTGAACTTACATTGGCTAATTGTTTCAGTGCTTTCTATAGCTGGGGCCTGTAACTACTTTGGAATTTTTATACTTGTATAATGCAGTTGTCTTAAGACCTTGA
This sequence comes from Myrmecophaga tridactyla, assembly GCA_004026745.1. NCBI lineage: Eukaryota > Metazoa > Chordata > Mammalia > Pilosa > Myrmecophagidae > Myrmecophaga > Myrmecophaga tridactyla. The sequence goes on along the minus strand of PVIY010008781.1, from coordinate 49,882 downwards.
AGGTGGTAGAATAACTTTCCAAATGTTAATAGAATTCCATGGCTGCACAAAATTTCCAAATAAAACCCTGCCAAGCAAGAGATGCTGTCATATCTCAAAATCCACCATCTTAAATGATATTATTAATCCAAAAAATCCCTAAAGCAAACTTTAAGTAGTGTCCTTTAAGCAAACTTCAGTCAATATTTATAATTCTTTTAAAAATTTCTGGGAAATGAGAAATTTGCAAGCATATGTCTGTATGCATGTGCATATATATGTATGTGTTCATTTTATGTGTTTGTCTATTTATTTATACGTCACCAATTTAGGCTGGCCTAGAAGCAGTTCAGTCTTATTTGAGTTGCATTGGTAAGATATAAGCATCAATCACCTTGTGTCAGGTTTTCAGAATGCCTTTGTCATTTGAAGCAAAAGGTGAATCTTTAAATGACAGAACAAACTTACATTCACTTATATAAGTCGTTTTCATCTGGGGGTGATTTTGCTCCTCTCTCCACCCAGGAAGCACTGGACAAGAGTTTTTTTTTTTACTGTCATAACTGAGGGGTTTGCTATTGGCATTTATTGAGTAGAGCCCAGGAATACTGCCAAACATCCTTTAATGTAGAAGTCAGACCCCAGAATAGTTTTCCAGTCTAAAAATATATCAATAGTGTGTAAAGGTTGAGAAACTATTTATGAATCAAAATAATTAAATTGATTTTTAAGGTCTACCTTTATTTCTTTCCACCATAATGTCCAGAATCAAGTATTTACCCCATTATATGTAGTATGCTATATCTTATCTTAGTAGATTAAGAATTTTCTTAGGTTTAAGCCACTAAGTAAAACATACTAATTTTTGGTCTTTATTAAACACTCTTTAAACTGAAGCACTGTGCAAAATAAATGTTTCCTCAAACTAAGAAAATAAAACATAATGTGGGAATGAATTATTAAACTTATTGAATTATAAGAACATTTTCTAATTGTTTTTATATATTTGTTTGTTTCGTGGTCTAGCATTGGAAAGGTGAGTCCGTCTAAGATTTTATCTGGAGTGGTGTGTCTTGTGAAAACACAGAACAACATTATCAGATGTTCAGCAAAGTTCCTCTGAGATTATCCATATTTGGCTGATATGAAGGCAGTGTAAATATACATTCAAAATCAAGAATCATGTGTGAGATTTTATTTCATACAGGGTTTGTACTGTAACAAATGCTTTCTCAAAATCTTAAAGGAAATATTTTTACAAAGCCCCTCTTCTATTTTCTAAATTGGTATTTTTTAAAAGCACCAAGATTTTTCATTGGATCAAATAAAAAATTGTGCACTTAGGTATCAATCACAAGGCTAAATGCCAGGAGTATTTTAGAGGTAGAAACAAAAGAAATAAAACTCATTGGAGTTTGCATACTTGTTATAGATGAAAAATTAAAATATATGAGGGAATTTTTGAGTAATATAAGATATTATGTTATTCAGTACCAAATTTCATCATAAACCAGAATTTTAGATATTAATAAAATTGAATGAACAGTGTAGGTGCAATAATAAAAAACTTCTTGTAATTAGGGTTGACCTTGAACTTGGACTCCAAAACATGAATGATATTTTGCATAAGATAAAAGTCAAGATATAAGGCAGGGTAAAAATAAAGATTTCAGCAAGGGTTTAAACAAAAGGTGAGGTTTAAACAGAACAGCAACAATGCATCTTTCTAATGTTTACATTTCTTTAGAAATGTTTAGTCCTCCTCTATGATAGATGATTAAATAGATTAGATAGATAGATAGAGATACAGAAGTAGATAGATAATTATTTTAGTAATAGCATCAGTTTGTCAAGATGAAAATATTTACCCTGTTGAAAATTTGGAGGAGCTGTTACAGTACTGTGTCTAGTAACTAATCATTCTCAGTTTATGTATCACTTTTGGAGCTAAGATATTCAAGTGCATAATTCAAAATGCTATATCCAATATAATTTTAAATCATTAAAAATACCATTTATACTAGAAAAACTTGTCCTTCTGGTGAATAAAATTAAAATTGCAGGTTTATAATCTAATGCATAACAAACTTCATTATGTCCATTTGATTATGTATTAATGTTAATTATTATCATGATAATTATCATATGATTGCATCATATTACGATTTTATTGCATTACAATATAATTATTTGCTATCATTGATAATGATAACATCTATCACTTATTAAAGGGTTATTGTGTATTTTATGCTGTGGTTATCACTTTATATGTAATAGAGGAAATAAATATTGCTACTTAAAATCACAGCTGCCTTATAAGGCTAGTGGCTCATATAAAGTAGACTCTTTTGTTCCCCTGAGAATTTTAATAAGGATAGTTTTGTAAAGATGCACTGTGTTGTTGCATCATTTTCCTGCAAAAGAGGTGAAGAAAAATCTCAAGTTCCATGGATGTCGAGGAAAGTTGTGGGAAGAAAGAGAGAGAAAGTTCAAGCAATTTGGCAGGAAGCTAGAGGATATGTTTTGGAAATGGCCCAAGGAAATATTAATTACAAAATGTCTAGTATTCAATGTAAAGAGTTTTGTATTTTTGAGAGATTATCTAGCATCTGTCCATCTGTCTGTCTGTTTATCTGTCTATCATTGTGCTGAGGTGAATCTGTGATGGACCCCAGAAAAGTCATGTCCTTTAATCCTCATTCAATATTGCTGGGTGGGAGCATTTTGACTGTTCCCATGAAGATGTGACCCACCCAATTGTGGGTGGTAACTTCTGATTAGATGATTTCCATGGAGGTGTGTCTCCACCCATTGAAGGTGGAGTTGCTTACAGGAATCCTTTAAAAGAGGAAACATTTTGGAAAGAGTCCCTTTTTGTAGAGCCATGAGAGAGCCAGCAGACACCGCCATGTTCGCCATGTGCCCTTCCAGCTGAGAGAAACCCTGAACTTCATCGGCCTTCTTGAACCAAGGTGTCTTTCCCTGGATGCCTTAGATTGGAAATTTCTATAGACTTGTTGTCTCAGCTTTAGAACTGTAAATTAGCAACTTATTAAATTCTCCTTTTTAAAAACCATTCTGTTTCTGGTATATTGCATTCGGGCAGCTAGCAAACTAGAACAATCATATATCTGTCTTCTATCTCCATCTAATTCCTCAAACCTGTCTTCCATCCCCAAGTCCATTACATGTTCCAAATTCTCCATGGGACTAGTTTACACAATAGGAGTTAAGGGAAAAGACCCAACTCCACATGTCAGGGGAGCAGCCAGGGCAAGATGGTGACACAGTCCTGAAAATGCATTGTGTGAGTGGAGGCAAAAGTATAGATTCAAAGCTTGCCAGGAAATGGTAGTGAGCCCTCCAAGAATTCACAGAACTCATGGAGAGGTTATTGCATCTACTACCATTTGGAATATGAAAATCCAAATTACTTGAATCTAGATATTTAGGGATACTAACCACAGACAATTTCTAGTTTGCACATATATAATTTCCTTTGAGGTTGTGTTTGGAATGAAATGATTTCCTTTCATAACAGGTAAGTGAAGCAAGATATTGGAGAGAGTCACCCTAAAGTTCTAGCTCCAAAGAGACTCCAATAAAGCATTCTCAAAATTCCTGTTGCCCTTTCTCACACCTAGAAAGTACTGAATCTTTACTGTTGTGACTGTGACAATTTTTAGTGAGTTTAAAAATAGTTATTTGGGGCGGCTGCCATGGCTCAGCGGGCAGAGCTCCGACCTGCCGTGCTGGAGGTCTGGAGTTCGATCCCTGGTGCCTACTGCCCATATGCAAATTAAAAAAAATAGTTATTTGTATATCTGCTTGCCCTGCAGATGTAGCTTCAGCTTCTCTCCCATTTCCAGGCACATGAAACGAGTTTGACAAGTGTTTGTTGAAGGAATTGATTCCTTAGTATCGCTGAGGGGACGGGCAGTATCCTCATAATATCTAGCACAATATCTTACATATAGCAGGTCTTCAGGAAAGCTTTACTGTTTGGTTAGTGTAAGCTATATGATGACTTGCTGAGGTCCCTTCTAGCTTTATTTGTTCCTGAAATTCTTTCAGGCCAAGTAGGGTTCTGTTTAGTGTGATGCGAAAAATATTAAATGCTCACTTGCCACAAAGGCTCAGCCACTAAGTGTGCTAGAAAAATGGTGTGTAGCGAGATGGAACATCTATTAGCTATATGACCTTGGAAAAAACAGAAAATTGGGGCCTTGGATATCTTAGAAGATGGCTGTGCATTTAAGTCACAGAAAATATGTGCTATTAGCAAACAGAATTCCTGGCACATGGAAGGAAAGCAACAAAAGTTAATCCAATTTTCTTTTCCTAAATTTCCTATTTAGAGTTCTTTGAATAAAGGAGAAGCAGTTTCAGAAGTTCTCTGTTAGATTTTAGCATATTCCTAACATATCCAGTATATTCAATGAGAGTTTGAGAAAAATTATATTAGTCTTCTTTCACCTTACCTAGCATAGAGCCATGAAGGAGTGGGATATAAGGATAAGAAATATTTATGATAGAGTTTTCAAGAGTCTTAGAGAAAACTTGACTCACTGTTGAGGCCTGTGGTAGGGCACTCTTGCTTTTCAGGAGTTAGCACGTGGACACTGACACCAAGCAAAGGAAGGATGGATAAAACCCAGCAAATGGGAAATAAAAATAATAGGCGATAAGGTATTAGCGAGACACAACACTGGGCTAATAATTAGAAAATTGAACTACATGATTTTTTTGTCTCTTGCAGCTTTATAAGCCCATCTTCCCTTTGTCTCCTTAGCAACCCTTATGCTCAAAACAGTCGTTAACTAGGTTTAGTGCAAGGCTTTTACAGACTCCCAAGGAAGGCACATCTAAGAACTGCCTCCTTGCTTCTTTTGCATGTAGAACTGCAATTGCAGGGGAAATGAAGGGAAAAGCATGGGTCTACAGGGGAAAATATGCATGCCACCATTATCCCTTCCATGTCCTGCCTCCACTAAAGGATTCCTTACCATAAGGTGGCACTATCTCCTATCATGAGGAACTTATGGGCTCGAAGGGTGGGCAATACTCAGACTATTTTTCATTTAGCTAGGGGTTTGTGGCAACACTCCCAAACCGTGCATCAACTGATTCAGAGAGAGACGTTGCTTTAGTGCAGCCAGTATTTTAAAGTGGCGAAAAGGTATGTGAAGACAAACGGGACCTTGTTTTTCAGCTTATGCTGTAAACTCAGCTTCAGGGGAAAACTCTTTGAAGTACAGAGATGTGAGGTGGTAGGTTTTGAAGCCCCCCCATCTTGAGGTAATATAGAGGTACCACAGGTATCTGATAATGTTTGCCCTTGAGTAAATCATTCTGGCATCAAGCAGAATATTGACAAACAAAATACGGGGGAAAAGTGCTTTATTGAAGGAAGGCTATTGTGGTTGAAAAGGATATTTCTAGAATTTATGATGCTGAACTATATGAAAAGCGAGAGGGTGTTTGTTTCTCAGTTTGTGATTGTAAGAGATATGGCCAGGAAAACCCCCAACTGAATTATCTGTAAAACCCTGGCATCTCCACCCAAAGGGAAAAACGATCCCCTGAAGAGAGAGAGCACTGCAGGGTTTCCTGATAACACATCAAGGGGAATCTGGTTAAAGCAGAATGGCTCAACAGGAGTACGTGCTACATGACTCTCTATCTGGAAATCAATTAAAGGGCAAGGTATACCAGCTCATAGCCCGTGTGGGATTTTCTCAGCAAAGATTTGCATAGAAACCTTGCAAACAACGAAAACCTATTGTAGAGCTCAGGGATGGGGATTGATCTCCATGCAGGAAAATTTCAGTTAGAAACTGACTTATATTGAGGAATTTCTCTCACCAACACTTTCATCCAATATGTACATCTGTTTTCCCTTATTGGTAGCACAAGCCATTTGAACCTATATAACATAAAGTCATTCAAACATGTGTAATGTTTGCAGTATTTGCAGTATTCCACTTAGAACTTCCCTACGCACTCGGCACATGTTGGTATACATACAAATGTGTCGCTAGTAGAGCCTTGTAAGATGTGTTGGTATTATTAGTTCATCTTTCAAGATAAGAAAATCAGCAATCTTGAGAGAGTAATAGGCTTCTCCAGGAACAGACACTTTATATGCACTATCTAATTTAATCTCCATGGAAATCATGGAAAGACTATGCCCTGACAATTTCCATTTCTGTTTTAATTACCTGCCAATGATTGATAACAGTTACTAAGTAGCAGAATCAGGAATCCAAACTCAGTAAGTGTGATTGATCAGAATTCTCAATCCCCTACCAATTTGCTTGCGTATGATTTCTATTCTTTAGTCATTTTCACTGTACTGCTTGCTCTCCTGCGGATGTTGTTCAACTGACACATTTGTATGTCCATGCTGCTTCTTTACAAGCTCGCCATTCCTTTTTCTTCTAAAAGCTCATTCGTGAGGGTCGCTTCTTCTATGTCTGATTCTCCTTTGGTTCCTCATAAAGCTTTGGGAATTACAGTCACTCAATAAAGATTTTCAAAATAGGGGACCCTCAGTCCAACTGGAAAACCTGTATGTGTAATGACTCCTCCTTTTCATTTATATAATGTGCCTTCCCTCCCTCATTTTTTCTTTCTTTTGAATTCGCATTTTACCCTGAACAAATGCATGTTTGTGTGTCTGTGTGTGTGTGTGCTTTTGTTGTTGAAATAGGTCTTTCACCTATTCCCGTGTGCCTTTAGTCTTCTAACTTTGAAGGTCTTTCTGCTTTCTCGACTACAAAACCCATCTGTCATGGCTCTGTCTCCTGCCACTCCCCCGAGTCTCAGAGCTACAGACTCACACTGTAGGGGATTGTCCATCCATCTAGAGCACCTGGGGTTTAAGGTGTAAGCAATTTGACTATAATTGCTTCTTCCCAGCAGTGACTCCTTGAAGTGGCGAAGGGGGACATTTGGTTGGTTCTTTTATTCTATCTACATAAATAGGTATTGGAGTCAAATCCAAAGAGCATGGTGTATTTATCTAGAAATAAATGTTACCCCCCCATGATGGGAGCTTTAGCTATGCTTTTATTTGTCTTATTCTGTCTTGGCTTGTGTTTCAGCAGAAACTCAGTTCCCTTTTTTCTATTTTCCATTTATTTATCTGAATGAAATGAAATGCAGGTTTTAATACTATAACACTTACATAAATCACATGCTTTTCTCCTCTAGATACCCATGTTGAATTGATCTCCTGATCCATGAATGCTGGGTTGGGCTGAACTACAATTTCTTAAACTGTAGGTAACTAGCACTTCAGATATCCTCTTTTATTATAAGCTTTCAGTTTCTTCAAACCTCCTTATCAGTTTTTTTTTTTAGCAGAGAACAGATGTGATAGAGAGAGGATGTGTCTGCATATTTATCAAATATTGTTCAAATTGTGTTCATTTCTATTTAATGCAAACAATTATATTAGTATGGTCTCAGCTCTCAAGGGATAGCTTATGTATCCCTTATGTATGGAGTTTTTTTAATAAAAAGAAAAACTCCAATGCAGAATTAAAAAATAGAAAGGGTATTAAAACAAAAATCCAGTGCAGTCTATATAGAATGGCAATTGGTGTGATAGGGCTACTTTGCCCAGGTAGTCTAGCAAGTATACTCAGGTGTCATGAGTGAAAGAACATTAGAGCACGCTATTAACAGCTCAGGGACAAGGACTTGAGAGGCCTTCCCTGTCTTCTGTTAGCATGCTTTCAGAATACCTTTGACTCTGGAGAAAAAATAAACCAACTCATATAAAGGTCGATGTAATACTAGAACTGCACAGTGATCCTGATTGACCTGACATAGGTTAAAAGTCTTGATTAAGAACTTTGGGTAATGGCACTTATCTCTCGAGCTGCTAGGGAAAGCTTTGTTAAGATTCCAAAGGAAGAGAAGGATTTTATTCATTATGTATAATCTATAAAAGATAATATCAAAGTTTTCATCCAGTACTCATATTTGTGGTTGAGCAGTACACAGAGGAAATGTAGATAAATTGATTGAAATTTAATCTTGCTCCCTTGAAAACATTGATTTACTCTAATAACATACTTTCCCAGCACACTACCCTTTATTCACTCCTTATTGATGGGATGACTGTCCAGTTTATCATCTAAATCAGTACCCCTTGGAAATGAAAATGGGTGCTATTAATTACACTGAGGCAATGGGCATAAATTGAAAATGTCTTGAGTACACAGACATATGGTCACCATTTTCATAGCAAAGCTGTGTAATTAAGCTACACATAATGCCAACGTGTGACTTGCTGATATCTTGGTGAGTTTAAACCTAACCTCCTGTTGATGCGGTGGCTAAAGCACAACTTGTGGAAGCTGGAAATGCTATGACAAATCCTGTCCATCTTTTTGGTATCCTTAAATGTCTACTACTAGAGGGAACCTGGCTATACCCAAGATGGACGTGTAGAAGGGAGTTGTATGGAAGGGGATAGTTTTCGTCTAAATCCAATGTGTTTCTAGGCCTCTTCTGAGAAGACTCAGCATTGTTCTTGGCTGATTTGGCTAGTCCTTAAATAGCAGATGCCTTTATATCCTGTTCTTTGGTCTCCTCTATTCCTTAACTATGTCTCAGATGATCCCTGGGTAGTTTACTTAATGCATGACATTTCATCCTTTTTCGGTAATTATACTACCTGTGCATGGTTATGGGTAATGTGGTTTTCCTATATATGCATTAACGGTAATTTTGCTCCTAGGGTTTAGCGCCTGTGCCTTCCAGTGGCGTCAATGAGGAGCATGTGTGCTTCTTCCTGCCATGTGTGATGGAAGAATATGGTCAATTATAATAGTGAAATTTACTAAATGTGATGATAAACACTTTTAAAAAGCAGCTCAACAAATGATTATGGATTTCACACTTTTACTAATTGCTTCAATTTCCAACTGAAATAAAAAAAACTTCTACTTGCTTTAGTATTTCTCGAAAATTTACAAATATCCCCAAAGTATCTCTCACTCCACATCATATTCTTTCATTTCAGCCTCTTTGTTCCTATAAATCAAGTGCTGTTTTTAATTTTTCCCCATAGAAAAGTCGTATGTACAGATAAATACATTCCTGTTTACATATATTCCTATTTATTTATATGTAATTTTTCTAATGTCTTTCTGATATCCATACTCTCCATTATTTCACAGAAGTGTTCAGATTTTGAAATTCTTTAGGATAAAGTGCAGATTTGACTTTCATTTTCTTCTTTTTCACCTAGTTATTTCTTAGCTCGAACATGGATCTCTCCGTGAAGTTTCCCAGATGCTCACCTATCTCCCTTCCCCTGAATTAGTTGTGTCATCCCTGTGCTAATTTCTTAGGTTGCTCCTGACCTTTTTATTTCATATGGTCAGGCCCTGGGAATCGAACCTGGGTCTCTGGCATGGCAGGTGAGAACTCTGCCACTGAGCCACCGTCACACTGCCCTGCTCCTAACTTTTTACACCTTAGAATTTACTATATTGTGTTTATATTTGTTTTTATTTGGTTAAGGCAGGCTTTGACCACCAGAATGAAAATTTTATGATTTCAGGGAGTGTGCCTAGTAAAGAATGCACAACACAGAAATATTCAAAATCTAAGTGAAAAAAAATGAGAAAATGAATGGAAGGACAGAAGACGAGAATGAAAAAAAAAGATTCTTTAAGGTCACTTCCATTTCTGAAGGTTGAGGAGTCTGTCAATTAATGATTTATTTGAAGGTAGGTATAGATATTCAGCCCTAGACTGAGGTTTGCTCTTAATTTTAGGGGATGCTCTTTATGACCCTGTTTATTTGTTTCTAAATGGAGGCCATTTTCCCATGGTCTTAGCTTTCCTTCCCTTTATTAATTTTCCTTCATTCCTCTTCACTGGGTCTGTCCCATACTTTTCAGCAGCTCTGGTTCATAGATATCTATTGTGTAGGTCGATAGAGAGTAAGCAATGTATGTGACAGAAAGAAGGATTGAGAGTTTCATAGAATAATAATTAATATGGTTATAGAATTGTGGTGTGTTGAATTATATACCCCAGGAAAAAAAAAGAAGTTGTTCTCAATCTTAACCCATTTCTGTGGGTGTGAATACATTTTATACAGGATCTTTTGAAGATGTTATTTTTAGCTAAGGTGTGGCCACCTGAAATCAGGATGGGTCGTAATCCTATCACTGGGAAGCCTTAGAGAGAAAGCCAGGAGGAAAAAGCCAGGGGGAGGTGCAGGAAGCCGGAAGTCAATGGAACTGTTATGAGGAAGGCGAGGTCATTGCCATGTGACTGTAAAGCCAAGGAAACTGCAGGATTGCCTGCCAGCCATACTGCTTCCGACCCTGGTCCAGAACCGTGAGACAATAAATTCCCAGGGTTCTACCAACCCATTGTGTGGTATTTGTCATAGCAGCTTGGAATATAATATATATAATATTGTGCTGTCCTAATTTGTTTATATGTCTACCTTTTCATATTAACCAATAAGATATTTGAGGAACAGAGCTGCACCGTGTTTGTGCTAGTTATCTTCCTTTAGCTTCTCCAGGTCCAATCTCTATATTTCCATTCTTTTCTGTCCAGGAGACTTCTACTTGGGTTCAAATGATGAGAGGTTTTGGCAGGTTGATTCCCTGGCTCCTGAGAAGTGGTCCATTCCATTCAGTGCTCTCCCTGGATTTGAGTGACTTTTCCCTCCTCTTGTCCCTTCAGACCTAACAGAGAAGAAGAGCCTTGCGCATACCCCTCCCCCACCCCCAATTACTAGCTATGGTGTACTACCTCATCCTTTGTTCATTTATCAGCTCTTTCTTTTATCCAGTTGGGATGTGCCATTTTCTGAATTTACATTTGCTTTCCCAGTGCCCAACATAAATCCTAGTGCATCATGGACAACTCAATAAATGTTTGTTGAATGAACAAATTTATGATATCCAACACTCTAATTTAAAAACCATAATTCCTACAGAAACAGCACCAGTCAAAAATGGAAGTGGAAAAGTATTTCCTACTGAGACTCTGTGAAGAATAACAGAGTATTGGGACCCTTATTCAAGGCAACTGTTCCTTTTCATACAAGTAAGTGTCAGTTCCTAGACCATCTCCTGGTTGCATGACTTAAGAGAAAAAGTCAAAATTTCTTCAGTTATTTGTTGAAAGGTGGAACTCACTAAATTGTCTGATCCACAGCTAGTACTATAATTAACAGTTGACAGCATTTCCATCGTGAATACCTTGGAAAGAATGTGCAAATGAGTGAAGAAGGAAATCACAGAAGGGCAAATCTGAATCTTCTCTGTGGTATTTGGTTAATTACACGAAGTGTTATATTTAGTCATAATGAAAGTGTATTTCAACTCTTTCCATCTAGGAGAAATGTTCAGTTGCTAATAGGATGTCTTCTTTCCTACAGACAGCAAAAACTTGATGGAGAGTGTTTCAAATGTTCCTTCTTCTTTTTTGTTTCTTCCTGTGCTTCCATTTTGAATAAAACCCTTACTCTCTTCTGTTTATTTATATTAAAATCATTTGGACATTGAATTTTATCCAGATACACACATATTTTTGTTGCTGCAACCCATTATTATTTATATTAAAATCATTTGGACATTGAATTTTATCCAGATACACACATATTTTTGTTGCTACAACCCATTAGGTATTTGCCATCATTTCAGTTTCCTATAAGCTAACAAGAATTTTCCTTCCTTTTAATTTCCCCAATAATACAATCATTTTTCTACAGCATTTCCTATGTATTCAGATGTTATATATAGGAGATCTGAAAAAAAATTGCTGATGATACATGAGAATGACAGTAACTGTGTTTTGTTTCCCAGGTACTCTTAGATAGGAAAGGACTTCCTTGTGATTTTTAAATGGAATAAAATGTTTATAGTTTATCTGAAAATATAAGGTGCCCAAAGTGTGGACTAAGTATGTGCAGCTTCCTTGATTTTATTTATAACTAGCCCAGATATAAAAGTTCATGGTACTAAGGAAGGCGATATATCATATCAGTTTCTTATGTAGTTTGGCCACGCCCTAATAAAAATCCAGGATCTCCCACTCACCTCTGGATCTCAGTTTCCTCATCAGTTAAATGTGGATAATAATAATGGTGATACTTCATATGTTTGTTGTGAGTAATAGATAAGTTAGCACAAAGTCCATAGATGATTGCCTGATGTTTAGTAAATGCTCCAATATGTTACATATGTTTATTCTGAAATTCCTTGGTATTTTTCTGTACCTTTCTAAATGAACTGATAATTTTCTTCTATTTTAGTTAGATGATCTTTACTGTCATCTTTACTAAACACTCCAAAAGGAAGATTGCATGTCTGATTCATATCTTCTACATAGTTTCTATCTATCATAACAGTAATTCTTAATTTATCAGTTCTACAATAAATATGGGTGCATGAAGGAAGGAGCGCATTTTAAATGGGCATGTGTAAGTTTTGTTTAACAGGAAAATTGATAACTTTGAAATTCTCCATTACTTGTTTCCAATTTTTTTTTTTCTCGTTTTGCTGAAAAGATGCAATAGAAGCTGCAGAGCTTCAATTAGCCCTTGGAAAGCGTGGCTATTTTCATGAAGTGTGAATGTTGCCTGAGAATGGAAAATTTAAAAAGGAACTTAACTGAAAGTTAAAATTTTAAAAAGGGAAATAGGGATGAGAGAATCACAGTTCGTTACGTGTCCTCAAGATATGACTGACTTTGTACCGATCCAGCACCCAGGATAGAGGAAGGCAAAGGGAAGTTCTCTTTGCCCTTTTGTTAGGGAAATGAAAGGAAAAAGGAAATGAAGGTACATATTACACAATGAAAATCCTATGAGAATCTTTGCATCATTTCTTATAAAGAAAACTGGACTTTATGGGCGTGGGTGAGCTGCTTCAACTATTTTTCTCCCTTCCCCATATGTTAGGGGAAACTGTTAACAATCTTTTAAGGGTCTTTGTATAAGTCATCTATTAGGTTCTCATAAACCTTTTAAATGTTCATTATCCCCATTATGCTTCCTTTCGCTGGGAATGCTTTCAAATTATTTTCAGTTATTGTAGAACCACTAGACTTGTGAACAAGTGAATAGGGGCACTTGCGAAATGTTTCAGACAAAATCAGACATCTAACCTAAGTCCTATTCTTTTATTTGTGCTTATCAAGGGTCAGTATTTATGAGCTAAAATTATAGGGACATTGCTATGCATTTCTAAGCACAGGGTTCAGCTGTTCAGCTGGCAAGATCTTAACCCAGAATTCACACTCTGGTTTAAAAAGGTGAAGGACCTGGAGTTAAGATTTCACATGGGCTTTTTGTTTCTTTTCTTTAAATATGTATTTTCTTTAAATTGCTTAATTGATTTTCTGATGTTCAAAGGAATCTGTTTTTATAGATAAAAATCGTTTCATTTGGGGTGAGATTAAAAAAAAAGTTATTTCAATTTCTTTTTCAGCAAGATAGAAAAAAAATATCATTTCTCTTCTACTAAAAATGTACTTGCAGAGTGACTGTCCCAAATTCGAAGATGGGGACATGCAAGGAGAGAAAACAAAGTTTGTCAGTCCACAATATGAGGCATCTTTTAAAAAATTCTCTGTAAGACACCCCAGCCGGCTGCGCTTCATTTTAGATTTTACAGCATCATTAAGAAAACCGTGCTTTTTCCCTCAGCTCTGCTCATATCATTTTCATTCTCCTTTAGAATATTGTGAATGATCAGGTCCCCAAACTGAAACCCTTTCGAGATTTCCTGTCTTTGGTCTTTGTAAATATGCCACGTTATTTTCCCTTCTCCCCTACCATCAATTCAATTAGCAACCTTAATCAAGATGGTATGCAAAATCTTATTCCTGTCCTACTTAAACCTCTCTAAAAGGGAACCCTTAGTTTCAAGTAGAGATACCTACTGTAAAAGCAAAGGCAAGGATGTTGAAGAATCACCCTGCAATAGAATGGCTCATGGATATGAGCTCCCCTAGCCCAATACTCATTTTGATTTATTTAAGTTTGGAAATACCCGTATTAAATTAGCAGAGACAAGCAATGAACAAAGCCCTGGAGATGAATTAGCCATTGTCTCTGGTCCATTAATCTCCTCTTCAATTCTAGAGAATTGTGGCTCACCCAGACCCGAAGATCAAATAAAATGCCTAATTGGGAAAATCCTAAACAAGTGTGTCCTGGGGAGCTCGGATTTATTTGTCACCTGCTCAAACAACTGTGTTGTTTATATAAGACTTTAAAACCCTGATACTTTCCCGCTACTATATCTTAATCTCTGGTTCTTTAAGCTCAGGAGGGCAATTTAGAGTTGTTTTCAATTAACTACAATGGAGAAGGGCACTTATTCCAAAAACAGATAGCTTTGTTGTGAGTATTTTACCAAACATGCTGAGTGGTTTAGAGCCAAGCATCAGGTTTGGAAGATACTTTGGCATCTCCGTGAGGATAACAGGTACCTACTCTTTGGTGCTTTTAATATCAGTAATAAATGGTTGAATTAATCACACTTAAGGACATAAGTGGGCAAGGAAGGTTGAGATGTTAGGGCTGGTAAGGCTGAACACAAATATGAAGTAAAGAGCTGAGATGATTATCTCGGATGACAATCCACATCAGACGAGACTTGGATTTAAAATATGCAGGTAATCGAGGTCAAACTTTTACTCAACACGGGGTGAAATAGAATGAAAATCAACCTTCTACACTTTGTTCATATGGGCATTCATTTTGAGGACCTAAAATGCACCGAGACTTTATGTTCTTTAGAAAAAGTCAAAGAACTAGAAATAGGAAATAAACAGCAAAGCAATCGCGAGCACTGTTAGAATTGACGGTTATCTCAGCAGTAATTTACACATGGTACTTGGGGTGCGTGGGACTTTTCAAGAATTATGTCATCAAACTTCACAGCGAACTGGGGGCAGATAACATTTTTAGTTTTATCTTACAGATGAACAAATGGAGGCTTCGAGAGCTTAGCGCTTCACCCAAGATTGGTCATCTGGTGAGGATGGAACCAGGATTTGTACTTAGGCTTGCCTGCTTCCATAGCAGATGTCCTAAAGACCATGTATGCTGTTAGCACTGAGGTTGCAGAGTGACGAGTAGGGTTTGTTGGAGAGGTTGGATAAATAGAGTAGAAAATAAGTTTAAAAATATGACTGAGACTACATGAGACACTTGCCAGTTAGATTTTTGAATAGATGAAGGCATTCTGTAGTTAGCAATATCTATGCAGTAGAGAAAATCCACCTAAAAATCTAGACTTCACTCTAAGTTTAGTTAAACTGATTGTTTGCAGTGCATCTACAACGAACTGCATTCCCTCAATCTGGCTCCTTTTGTTCAACTGTGTTTGTATACTTTGCCTTCAGCTCCTGGGGTCAGTGTACTCAGGGAAATTGCCTATAGACCAAATCAACTTGTGTGCTATACAGACTTCATTCCCTTATTACCCAACAGCTATACAGTAATTTGTTTTAAAGAAACATTCATTGGAGCAGAACAGACTGCATTTAAGATGATGAATATTGTAGAGTATCAGGGTTATGTGGTGAGAATTAACTTGATATTTTAGGCATAAAATTTTTAGAGACAGTTTTTATATAAGCCATGCCCACAGATATTTGTTTAGATAATCAGATATCAAATGGTTCATTTAAAATATTTCAGTTTAAAATAATTACACAGTATTTACAAAGAATTTTTATTAAGAAAGGACTTCTATGCACAGAGTTTTGCCTGATTATCAGAATAAACTTGTGGAATATGTATTCTTATTATTCCCACTTTACTAATGAAGAAATGAAGACAAAAAGAGGTTGAGTGACCAGTCTAGTAACAGCAATGAAATTGCTATCAAAGTAAAATCCGAGTAAGGCATAAAAATAGCAGGATGGGAAAGGATTATAAAAATATTAGCGTGGGACATCAGGGCATTGTATTTATTCTACTTTATCTTTTATATGAAATTATGAAAATGGAGGTTTGAAGCAGGCACATCTTTGCATTCTCAATTCTAAAGTAGCTAAAGTACAGAGAAAGGCAGTGATCCTTAGAAGGAGCAAAAAACGTCACTGACAGCCAAGGTGGAACAGATGTAAAATTTTTGTCTAGACCAAAATTTCTGCAAGCAGAACTATTCATAGAGACTAAATGTTACTTTATGAGTGGGGTCCTAATCGCATCATCCAAATTCAAAAGAATAATAAATATATTGGGCTCTCCAAATACTTACTAGTTCATATATTACTAATTAATTATATGTTAAATCAATGAACAGCAGATGTCCGGAAAACTCCATTTAACTGCTGCTAACAACTTTCATTGTAATAAACTCCTCTCCGTCTTTGAATAGCATAATTTCCATGCATGTCACCTAATGGAAGGTGCTGTCCTTATCTGATAATTAGGCCAATAATGTTATTCTCCCTTCCTTAGGACAATGTCTGTAACAACATAACCATCCAGCTCAGGCATATGGTACACAGGTTATTCAGTCTAGTGCTTTATATAGCATTTTGTTTGCAGACATCATCCCTAGAAATGGAAGAATAAACTAGAGCCTAACTTTGCTTGTGTTTGGGTCTGGTCATTTAAACAATGTATAGCTGCCATCTGCCTTTTTAGGAGCCTTCTATACTAGAAGCTATATTAATCTCATTGACTATTAATTCATTTAGCCAATAAATTAACAAAAAGATACCAAGCACTTTGTTAGGATCTAGGGATGCAAATATGAGCAAATAGGAACATAATTTCTGTTGTTGTGGAGTTTAGAGCCTGGTATAGGAGACCAACATTAATAAGAAAATATAAACTAAATAATTGTGAAAAATACTATTTTATTAAGTGTTAAAAAAGAGAGAGAGGCCTATTTCATTCTAAACTATAAGACCCTGTCACTGGAGAAATGAGTCTGGAAGGCAGGAAAGGATTCCTTGGGATAGCTACTGTTGAGTGAAGGATGAATAGGAGTTAGATGAAGTCGGAAGGAAAGACCACCTGAAGCATCTGTACAGAATGTTCCAAAGCCCTGGTCTAGGATGAAGCACGGACTCTGCAATAGCTGGGGAACAGGAAGTGAGGGAGAGATTAGTGGGTGATGAGCCTGGAGGAATGGGTCAGACCTGGTGGAAATTTGTCTTATTAATCTCATATGGCCATTCATTCCATACATCCATTATTCATGCAACACATTGAGTCTGTACCCCCACACAAATGACTTGCTAGATTATGAGTGGGATACTATTCTAGATTGCTGGCTGCCAGAATGCAATGCACCAGAGATGGATTGGCTTTTAATAAAAGGGGATTTATTCTGTTAGTTCTTCAGAGGAAAGGCAGCTAACTTTCATCTGAGGTTCCTTCTTATATGGGAAGTCTCAGGGTCAAACATCATTCATTGCAGCAGGCACGCCTCCTAGCCAACTGCAGAGGTAATCAGCAACAGATGAGGTTCATGTACCTTTGGCTCATGTCCACAGCAACAGAACTAGGTGCCTTCACCTGGCCAAGTGGACACCTGAACCCAACTACTACAAGTACAAAATAGTTTTCTGCTTGCACTTTCTATTTTACTGAGAATGAGGAGCATACATCTATTTAACTTAGAGTGGAGTTAAAAACTAAAACCACCGATACAAGAAATATAGCAAGGTAAATAAGATTAAGAATTATTTGACAGATCATGTAGGGGTTAAGAGAATGAAGAGAATATTGACGGTTAGGGTGCCTGTATAGACTCCAAGGAGTTGGTGGGACTTGAGTTGGGCCAGGAAAAAGGGGAGGGTCATCCTGGTATGACGTGAGCAATGATGTAGAGGGACAAATACACATGGATGATTGCAAGGCTGTAAGCAGACCAGACTGGACTAAGCATAGGTTTCTGATAAAAAACATACAAACTCGGCATCCATCCCTGATAAGTAGAACTGGAATCGAGAGCTCTCTTGTTTACAGAATGAAAACACAGTGTGGGGGAAGCCTGGCTGTGTGGCAACAGCATTGGGAAGGCAAGTTGATAAGATTTTCTTTATGAATTATTCAGAAAGAGAAAATTAAATAACAAGTCTTGTAAGAGAGTCTAGTTCTATCTGAATTGTTTTCACCTCACCGGGGGATACGAAATAAGATGAGTAGAGCAAAAAGAAAGTGAAATAACCAGTCAGCCAAATATAACCAGTGAAGAAGTGTCTTGGACTCACAGCGTGTGGACTCAATGTGAGGAGGTGCTCCTGGGGGAGCGCTAAAGGAAGCCTTCTGTTCGCTGGTGATGCAAACCTACGAGAGAGAACAGCATTGCCAGAGTCCTTTACTGCTCTTTATGCAACTAGGTTAATCTTTTTTTGTTGCTTCTTTCATTCTTTCCGGATAAGAACTTGGAGAGAATTCTACTGTAGGCGATGTTTGGGGAAAGTTCTTTGTTTTATGTGCACTGTGGTGTTTGCTGCTATAAAGTCTGAGTTAACAAACTTTGAAGTCATCAGTTCTGATTTGTCACTCAGTGAGCTCAATTTATGGAGGCAAAGAACCAAGCTGTCCCATTCTGGGGAATTACCTATTTCTTATAGGCTGCTATAGGCAGGGGTTCATTTGTTCCACTGGTCCCAACTGCTCTAAACAACAGATCAGTTAATTTGCCCAACTGACATTTAACCCTGGGCATTAATTAAAAGTGGCATGCTGTGTCATTTGGGTAAGCATGGGGAGAATGAGATGGCAACATTTCTAAAGTACAAACTGTGACAACCTTTTTAAAACTTTTTTCCACATGATTATGATTTTGAAGGTTATTTATTTTAGTGATCCTGATATTTGGTGGCAGAAGAATCATTTGGTTTAAAAAAAATTAAATAACATCTTGTATTCAGTTGCAGAGGAGATAAGAGAAGAGAGGAAGTGTTTTTCTATTATTCATCTTAATGGAAATGCATACTAAATGGTGTTTTGCCAAACACTGCATTTGATAGTTTGTATACTTTACCGTATTTATCCTCACAATGATTCCTATTTGCCTCTTAACTTCACTGAGCACTTATTCTGTATCATTTTTTGGGGGTAGAGATGCGGTCAAAAGAGCTGACGTGCCTGCTTTCATGGAGCTTACATTCCAGTCAGCAAGGCAGAAAATGGCCAAAAGTAGAATGGAAGTTCCAAATTTTATCTGTTTTATTTACTGCTGTAGCTTCAACTAGAACATTTCCTGACACATTGTTCTCAAGGATGTTTATTGAATGATAGAATGCTGAGGAGATTGAAAATTGGAGAAATTGAGTTACTTGCCCATGAATCTCTTGGCCTATAAAATATAGGTGCTTTCTGGTATTATCTAAGTTCTTTTTGACATTATTCTATTATTAGACATTTGTCAACAAATAGGGATAATTATTAGTTTAAAAGTCAAGTATAGTCAACTGTGTTCTTTTTTATAAGTAGTGAGTTGTTTTTCTGATTGTTGTTTTTGATAAAGCTATTTTGCATTTCCATTAAAACCATTAGTCCCTGTTGGTTAAGAAAATTCTAACATCGACAACAATTCATTAAGCACTAACTATGTACTACATATTCTTTAAGTCTAGGAGATATCAAAGTAGACAAGCAATAAAGAGTCATTGCTTTTGCTGCCAGTGTGGAAGGGGCAGATAATAAACAGGTAAACAAATGCATATAAATGACACAAGAAGTTCATTGAAAAAGACAAAATAGGAATATATGACAAGGAGGTTAGGGGAAGCCAAAGGTCATGGAGGGCCTCCTGAGATGGGGATGTTTGCATTGAGACCTGAATGATGAAAATTAGCAAGCTATGAAAAGGTGTCATGGAGAACAGTCCAATAAGAAGGGATAGTGAGGGAACAGAAAAAGCTTGGCCTTTAAGCTGGCAGGTATATTTCCAGGGTAAGTAGGGCACAGTGACCCAGAGGGGACATATGAGGAAATGGAGCTGGCAAGGTAGGTGAGAAAGGAGTTTGGATTTTATTTTGGTTGCAATAAGAAGATGTTGAAAATTGAATCATGTTCCCTACAAAAGGCATGTTCTGATCCCAACCCCTGGTCCTGTAGGTGTGAATACATTCATAAATAGAATCTTTGAAGATGTCATTAGTTAAGGCGTGGCCAAACTGCATTAGGGTGGGTCTTAATCCACTATGACTGAAGTATTTATAAGCAAAGGAATTGGACACAGAAAAAGAAGCCACAGGGACAGCCAGAGCTGGAAGTCAACGGAACCCAGAAGAAGAAGGAGAAGATGCCACCATGTGCATTGCCATGAGAAGGAGAACCAAGGATTCCCAAGATTGCTGGTCAGTCAGAAGATACAAACCCCAGAAGATACAGATCCCAAGATCTTTCTAGAGGAAGGAAGTCTTTTAGCTTCTGAAGTTGTGGACCAATGAATTCTATTATTTAAGCCAACCCATTGTACACTATTTGTTTTAGCAACTAGACACTGAAGCAGAAGACTTTGCATGGCTTGATGCTGGTGAGTTTAAAAGTCTGATTACACTTGGAAAAATCATTCTGACTGTAATGGTGTGAATAGAAGGGCACTTATAATGGCTTGCAATCAGATGGTTAGTTAAAAGATTGCTTTAGAAATCCATGCAAGTGTTAATGGTGGAAATAATGAGATGCAGACATACTTCAAATATAAATTTGGCAGGATAACTGGTGGATTGGATAAAAATAGGATGTGAAGAAAGCAATCAAGAATGATTCTAGGTTTTCAGGTAAGGTACTGGTGGGAATTGATTCAGTAAAAATAAAGAAGGCTTGAGAGTGGATTGCTGTGTATTTGTGTACAAGCTGGGCAAGAAGAATCATTTGTTCAGTTTGGGTTATTTAAATCTGTGATGGTATTAATACAAAATGAAGATATTGATGTAAGGAGATGGCTAAGAATCTGGAGCCAAGAGTGATGGTAGAGATGAATATTTCAGTTTCATAGTATGTGTACTATTTGAAGGTAAGAGATTGAGACCACTTGGTAGGAGGTTATAGATGGAGAAGAAGGCAGAGAAGAGAGCCCATGGATGTTTTTGTGTTTAAAGATCTGGTACAGAAATAAAGGATCTAGCAACTAAAACTTGAGAGGATCCTGTGAGATAGGAGGAGAACCTGACAAGCAAGGTGATAAAGGAAGAAAGTGTTCCAATAAAAGAAGAATGGTCTTAGAAAATGATACCAGGCTTTTCCCATTGTAACAGAAGAAGAATACAGGGGAATACAGTAGGTTAAGGTAATTGGTAAAGGAAAAATAAAGAAAGCTGGGATAGACTTTTTCCATGAGGCTCATGGTTAGGTCATAGTCAGGAAGTCAGTTATAGATTTATAAGAGATTTGGGGAGATATGAGAAGTAAGAGAAAATTGGAAAATGGTCATGATAAAGAGTGTGAATTACTAGTGATATATTGTACAGCTGTCAAGGATTGGGTGTTCATTTGAGATTTCTGTTCAAAAATGTGAAGGAAGTTCTGTCAGCAGAATTTTGTAATTCTCTGGGGCTATATTCAGTATCTTGAGCGCAGAAGCAGAGTAATTAGATTTTTACAATTCATTCTGAATTGGGAATTTTCCAGTTAAGAACAGTGGAGGAAAAGAAGGTGAGATGAGGGTGCTTGTAAGGGAATGGATTTAATGCTAGAATGTGGAACAAGTGAAGATAAGGAGGAAAGTAAAAACATGAATAGGGTGGATTAGTTGGAAAAAAGTCATTAATGGCTCTGGTTCTTATAATGTTAGATAACTGTTGCAGCAGGGATACTAGAATAAGTGACCTGAAGGGAAATGGGGTGTTTGGAATTGATATTCATAACCGATGTGAATCACTGATGAATTCTAGGCCTGGTGTGAGCACATGAATTGGAGGCTAAGGCTGAAAGGAGGATGAGTGTTGAGGAGATAAGAATATGAAGAGATTGGGAAATTAGAGTATTTGAATTATGACAAGAGTCATGAAGTAGAAGAAGGCAGTGAAACAGCTGTTGAAGTCTTGATGTTACAGTGGACAGCTGGGAGTTTCAAGGAAGAGAAAGGCTAGAAGAGATAGAAAGGAGAGAAGATGGTAAAAATCTGATGCACACACTTTGGAGACCCAGGGCCCAGGCCCCATCCATATTCAGAGTAGGGTACTGCACGTAGCCACCTACGCGACCCGTACAGAAGTTAGAGGTCAACAAAACTCCTCAGGGAAGAAAAAAAAGTACAGATGGTATTGTAAATCCCTTATCTTGTAAAGCGTTAAAGCTCCTCTCCCCTGATGTGTTGATAACAAATCTCCAAACCCTTGAGTCATAAAACCCTGCTGAAACTCTGTTCTCACATCCTATGGAATGTCCTTGACCTAAACCCTTAGAAGCTGCGCTCTTGCACCCTCACCTTTGCAGGGTGCTGACTTCCATTTCCCTAACAGCTGCCTTTAGGAAAAATCTTCTCCTGTTCATAAATCCTAATAAAATTCATATCTAACTCCGTTCCTGGTGTGTTCCTTGGTCTTGGGGCTGTGCTGACCCAAGCCCTACAAGAGCTAGGTTGGAAAACACACTTCAAAGGAAATGAAATTGTTGAAGGCTGAAGGAGAAAATTGTTGCTTAGAAATGGCAATAGCTGATCAAAGATAGGGTGGATTGCCTCCTGATTGCCCCAAACATTCTAACTTATACCTGTTTTTCTGGTACAATTTATGGCAACCCCTTTTACTTTTAAAAGTATCTCAGATTTAAATGGTCACCCCAATAGAAAGGATAATCCTTGTACCCCTCCTAAGTAGATAGAATATGAGAAAGAAAAGAAAAATCATTAAACAAACTTTACTAAAGGGCACTTTCCTCAGTGGATAGTCACATTTTCTGTTAGAGACAGAAAGCAACAAAGTTATTTGGAGAACAGGTTGAGAACGTATGCATGTTTGTTGGTGATATCTTGAGAGCTTCGTAAGACAGTTCAGAGCCTTAGAAACAGGGGCAAAAATGGCTGATGAGGTCAGACTAGGGAATGTATAGGGCTGAGATGTAGGTGAGGGGTTGGGGGGTGAAGGTCATCTGGGAAGCTTGAATTCTTAGCAACAATCAGTCCTATAAGGAAGAGGAGATGGGGAAACAATTCCTCAGGGTAGGAAGGCTGGTCTCACACAAGACTGTGTAGATCTTCTGGCGACTGGGATCTGGATTGGATGGGTGATTGGGGACTGTGCAGATCTGGAGAGTTAGTTGTGATTTGGGAAAGGGCTACTTTGCAGGAACACTGATTTGGATGGGAGACTTAAATTCCATTATTTTGAGTCACATTGTAGCATATAGATAAGCTCCATCACTGAGTTATCCCCTTGAATTCAATAAATACCCACTTATGGATTGCCATGTTTAGATCCATAGGAGACAAAATATAAAATGTATGTGTGTGCTCCTTGATAGCTCTGATTCTATAAGGAGAAGCATCAAGGCTGAACCCTCACTATAAGTAAAGTACAAAGAGAGTAATGCCATAAAACATATTTTTAGTATTATTAATATCATTACTGGTTATCATTTACTGAAAGTTTAGCATAGACTAGAACTTTCCAAACATTAAATCTATGTTTATTTAATCATCTTGACAATGCCCCTGGTTATTTATTGCTCACCTTTTGTAAATGAGGGACTAAGGTGCAATTTGCTCAGTATCACACAGTTGACAGAGCTCAGAATCTGAATACAAGTGCTCTGTTCAAAAAGGGAGATACCTATAGCAGAAAATATTGGAGAAAGTAGGAGATACTGGCCTTGAAATTGGGCCTGGGAATGTTGATACACTGGAAATGGGAGGTGGGGGTGGCATGAGCAACAGTGGAAGTAATTCACAGAGGGTATTCATATGAAATGATGAGATAATTACTTTGTCTAGATTGTAAACTGGTGAAAGGAAGATGTAAGAGATAAGACTCAAAACACATATGAAGGTCAAAATGCATATTCCATAAGCGTTTAACATAGTAATCTCTTAGGAAATAAGAAAAATGGAGTAAAATGAAAAATGAATTGTGTAGCAGCATAATATTTTTAAAAATCCTAATCTATGTTTATATATAGAGAGAGCCAGCTGATGTTTCCCCTTTTCAATTCCCCACGTTCAAGCAGGTGACTCTGTTTTGGCTTTCACAATCTTAAGTCCTAGAGTGGAGAAGAGAGAGGATTTGGGGCATGGGCAATGTGTCTCAGTCAAAATCATGAAAGGACAAGCTAGATAAACAAAGGTGGAGGGAAAGGGAGAGGAGGGCGAAGAGTGTCTGAGAAATGCCCTGACAGCAGAGGGGGCAGCCTACCACTGTATTGTCCTTCTCCACAAAGGGCTCCAGGGCAACCTAACAGCAAGTGTCAAACTTGGTTAAACAAGCAAATAAATAAATAATAATAATAATTAAACAACAGAGAAGGGACATCTGGGTCTAAAAGATTATGTTGCCTTTGACTTTGGATTACATGACATGGTATGGGGTGGTGGGTGAGCCAAAGTCTGGGCTTCTACCCTCTGCAAGTGCAAGAAACTCTTGGATAGAGGCCTTGAGGCAGGGGAGAATGGGGTGGTGTTGAGGGGCTATGGAATGAACGCCAAGAAAGACGGATATCCAAGTTTCCCACATGCTTAGAATGTTGGCGGTGGGACATGACACATAAATTAAATTGTTATAAAAAATCAAATTATAGAAAGAGCTCTATTTCTTAAACACCTGGATTTGTGGTCATTTTCATGTCAGCTGTTTCAAATTGTTTAGGCTTCATTAGTTAGGCTAGATTAGCTTGTGATGTGATAAGAACTAAACCCCAAATCCCCGTGGTTTAGCAAACACACATGTATTGATTTCTTTTATTACACTCTGTCTTTGAACAACCCTTCTCTATCTTGCAGTGAAACCATCAGAAACACACAACACATGGATTCCAAGGTTACTGCTGAAGGGGATGAGGTAGATGGAGGAGGTATACAGGGTCTTAACTGCTTTAACCTGCAAGAGACTCACATCATTGCCATTCGCATCTTCTTGTCCTGCACTGGTCATATGATCTCAAAGTAATTGCAGGAGGGGTGGGGTGGTGATGAGAGGTGTAGAGTAGTACATGGATATCTGAAGAGCAACAACCATCTATGACCCACAGGTCCATGCAGTTGGACAACGGAGAAATCTTATTTTAGCTCCTGTGTTTCAAATACTTTGCTTCTTCCAGGTTAGCGCTATTTTCATCTCTGTGACAGAGGCCTTCTGTTTCTGTGATTCTTGCTTTCTGGACCTGCAAAATGTTCCATGAAGTCCATTTCCATGTCCAAGGCAATGTTTTAAATCCCTTTCCCCTTCTTCCCTCTTTCCCCAAAAGATTTTTGAGCTAACTCATTAAATAATTGTATAATATGAATGGACACCACATCAATTGCATTTCCAAATTGAAATTATATTTTTAAAATCCTGATCTATTTAATAACCATCTTGATAAATCAATGGCCCCTTGTTTTGAACCTTTTGTTTAGACCAAATATTGAATTTAATTGCAGCAAATATGTGTCAGTATGATTTCTATGAATTACTTACTACTAGAAAATGACTTTTCAGTGAATGTAAACATTTGGCATTAAGGTGGCATTTAGGATTGTCCTGTGAGGCATAACTGTAGGACAATCTCTTGTTATCTGCAATTTATGTTCATACTGTGCAGGCACCCTTTGTAACCACAGAAGCACACAAAAGAGTATCAGAGATCTCCTTAAATGTACTATCAACATTTGGATCTAAACAGAGTTAAGTTTTTAGCTGCTTTGTTAGTAACTCAATATAACGACGGCTTCCAGCACCTTGTTTTATCTTAGAATATATGTTCTTAATACAATATAGGACGAATATCATTTTAATTTGTTCCTTTGGTAGCAAAACTCTGTGACGCAAATTTATGGAAATGAACCTCTAAATTCTGCTCCTAACATGCTGCTATTTCAGATTCAGGTTAAAAAAAAATGGGACATGAAAGAGAGAGAGAGAGAGAGAAGAAAGAAGGAAAAAGAGAGAGAGGCAAGGGAGAGAGGAGGTTGAGAGAGAAAGAAAAGCAGGAACAAAAGAAAGAAAAATAAGAAAAGAGGGAAAGACTTTATAGATTGCTATGATTTTTGTTTTCTTCATTCATGGTCCAAGTTGTTACCTATTCTTGGTTTTTAAAAAATTTTCAGGTGAAGTCTATGAAATGATTGTCATTTATCACGTTAGAGAATTTGGAACATAGGTTTGAGTGGTTTATTGTGCTGTATGCTGCTAATAAATCTACAAACACAGCAACTGGCAGCACTATCTCTCATAAATTCATTTCCCATATGCTGAGTGCTTTTGTTATTGTTTTAGTTTTTAATGTGGCCTGGCCAAGTACAAGCTGGTATTTATAAATATCCTGGGAAAGATAGCCACTTCAATTTCTTTGGATCATAAGCATTGTTCTTTGGCAACACAGAATTATTGCACCTTTTTGTAGAGTGATCAGGTATAGAAAAGTTGAAGACTAGATGTTAAATGGAGCAATGCCTTAAACTGGGGAATTGGTCTAAGCTGTTCGATTCATGTGTCATTGTATATGCCAGCAAGCTTAGTTGCTTCGATATTCTTCAACATTGAATTGATCTGAAAACTAAGGTATCTAGGAACGCTTTCCTTCCAGATCAGTCTGCATCTGATCAATATTTATAAAACAAAGTTGAAAGTTCCATTAAACAGATGTTTACATACAGCCTGGCTGCCTCTGACATTTTTACATGTATTATTTGTTCAGCTTATGAATAGTTGATTATCTTTTCTTATCACTGAGGATAGCATTTATATATTTTTATCATATTGACAGCTCCATTCATTTATGTGAGAATTTAGTCTTTCTTCCATGAGGTTATTTCTAAGGGTGGCTACCCTTTTGAGACTTCTTTTTTTGAAGAAGAATTTTAGAATTTTTGCTATGATTTTTTTCATTCAGTTTAGTATTGCCACATTTTAAAGGAAATAAATGGATTTAAATAATAGAGACCTATTTCTTCTGTCTTTTGGTTTGAAACATGTTGAACTTACTTTTTGTTCTATCTACAAGTAAAAACCTGATGCTCAAATTTGAAGGTGGGTCAACCGAAACTCGATGAAATTTGGTGAACACAGTTTAGATACATTCCTTCACATGTAACTGCAAGTTATTGATATTTTTCACTTCCTTTGAGAAAGATAGCTAGACAGCTTTCTCTCTGACTCATCGATTTCAAAAATCTATATTTATGATCGATTTAAGAGTAGACATATAAAAATTTCATCAGCGTGACCTATGGCCTCTTTGCTTTATTAGGTCTTTGTTATTGTGTTAAGATTCCATGGTTTGGTTTTTCTCTTCTAATTTCTCTATTCTTTCTTAAGTATTTATTTCTGTCAAGGGTTGCATTTCTTGGAATCGTGAAAATTTTGCACCATGTTTCA
This sequence comes from Myrmecophaga tridactyla, assembly GCA_004026745.1. NCBI lineage: Eukaryota > Metazoa > Chordata > Mammalia > Pilosa > Myrmecophagidae > Myrmecophaga > Myrmecophaga tridactyla. Next base: position 22,414 of record PVIY010008781.1, on the reverse strand, counting down.
GCACCATTTTTGTATTTTCAAACCTCAGGTAAAAACTTTCCAAACCTCAGGTAAAGTTTCTTTGTATTTCCCCTATATCAATGGGGAAAAAAAGAAAAAAAAAAAAAGAACAGATTTCAGCCCCTTAAACTTCTAAATAAGACTTCAGAGATTATTTTATTTCCTTTAAATGCAATATGTAACAAAGAAAAGCATGAATTTGGCATCTTTAAATGGTTCACTTTATTTATCAATATTGAAAAAATTATTTTAACATTTCAAAATCTTACTCCAAAAACATAAATTCAAAGACTTGGATCCTTTAAATATTTTCAAAAAGTGAAGTCTTATTCTTCAAGAAACAAAATACATGGAAACATCAAAGGCAAGGGAGAGAGAAAGTCTTGATTTTTAAATTTTAACTCCGTACTGTACAGTGTTATATCCCTAACACATTATCCTTTTGAATCTCAGTTTCTATTTAGGGATAGTAATAATAACCATTTCTCAGGATGTTGAGAAATATACACATGAAAACATATGAGGTGTTCAATAATTGCTAGTTTTTAACCTGGCTCTATTCCAGCCCATTCCTCCTCCTCCTTCTGAACTGTTTCATGTATTAATTCTATTTAATTTCTTAGTTGCAGGTCAGAAGTTGCCATGGTATGCTGGTGAATGTGTAACCACTGACTCCCAGGGGGAAAAAGCCCTGATTTGTAGTGTTTATTAATTTTTGTGGTATAAATGCTCCCGCTGCGACCAAATAGGAGCTAGTGATATGTTGTCTCTGGAGGTGATCTGGAAAGAGATGAGCACAATCCACTCTTGCAAGCCAGTAGAAGTGGCTTCTAGCACGCTACTCAGGTTTGATATAAAGGACCAATTCCTCTATTCCTTTATTCCTTCTCTTCTCGCTCCCCCAAATTGTATGAAAAGACAGAAGATGGGAAAGATAAATTCAGCAAGTAAGAGTTTAAGCAGAAAGAATCAAGAGGAGGTAACTTCATGGACTATTTAATGGTCTTGAGAGCACTACTGTGAGAAAAAGGTAAAAATTCAAATTACAGCTCCTGAATTCCTCACTGTCTCTCAGCCTCGCTTCCTTTATCCACATGCCTGCTAAGGGTTCATTGTATGACTTTGAATTAAAATAATGGGTCCTTGCCCTTGTTCTGATGGTGTATGAAGTCTGATTCAAGACCATAATAACATAAACAAATGAATAAGACATTATTCATTTATAAACTTAGGTGTGTGCTATGAAGATGGTTATCTGGGTGCTGTGAATGGAACAGCAGGTTGAGAATGATTTTAGTTCCAGCAGTAAATGAAGATCTCTGAGTTCTCTATTCCAGCAACATCTACAACAATGAAAAGCAGTGAGCCAGTAAACTTGAGGTCAGGAGGAAATATATTGATATCTTGACTGAAATTCATTTTATTATTTATGAATAATAGAAAATAGATTATTTCTGGGGGCTAATTTTTGTTTATTAATGTATATAACTAGATCTTGATTATCTATGATAAAGCAGCATAATCCGTTCCCAATTGGGTTCCATTGTCATACCTGAAACAAATAATTATATGAGCCCATCTGAAAGTAAAATACTATTTTTCAATAATTTTTCCTTTATAGAATGGAAAAAATTAACTCAAAAACTTTCTGAAATAACAATACATAATTATAAAATTTTATCAAAAAATATTTAGATATTACTATGTAGAGATGAAAAAAATACCTGAACAAATGATAAATGACATACTGAGGAAAACAGCATCTCCTGGGCCTCATAAAATATGCTGTACTATTAATATGGTAAAAAGCTTTGCCATATCAATAATTTGGAAAATCTGATTATGATAGAAGAAATGTTAAAAAAGCAATTAGCAAAGAACTATAAGTGCTAAATAAATACATGAGAAATATTTAAACTGATTAGTAATCAAAGAAATGAAGGTTTAAACCAGAAGAAGGTATTCCGTTTTTCTATAAAATTGACAGATGCTAATGAATATGAAAATATAGAGGTTTGGAAAATTTGGAGGGAATTTCTTAATATTTCTATTACATTTTGATCTAACATCACTTCTATGAAGTAATATTACAGAAATATAAATTCGAGAAAGAGGATTCATATTATACTATTTTGTATCATAAAGATAATTAAAGATGAAAAAAATAAACCTTGAATTGCACATAGTCGAAGTAAATAATTAAATTGGGCATGTGGTTTTGTCACTTCTGAATATTTCCAGTTGGAAAAGATGAATCATCTTTGCTATGATCATTAGTTTGTAAAATAGAAGGCATTATGATACCAAAAATAGAAATATTGTAAACAAAAAAAATTGAACAGACCTTTAGATTTAAAAATAATGAAAATTTTATCAAATTGTGCATTAAATTTTTTTTTCCATAGGCTAACATTAGTTCATACTCATTTGGGAAACTGGGAACACTAATCTAAATGTCCTAAAAATCGAATTGATAAAGTTTAGTGGGCATTTATACATATTATAAAGCCAGTAAACATGACATCGTTTATATCACACGACTATATTAACTTGCATAAAGTCTGTAAATTAAGACAAAAATTCTAACAGAAAATAGGCAAATCATGTGACGAGTCAATTTACAAAAGAAAAAATGCAAGTGATTGATAAACAAATGAAGAGATACCCAATCACAGTAGTCATTAAATGCCTAATTAAAGTAATAATTCGGCTTTTGTGTATGAATTTAACAATGAATAAAGCATTGGCACCATCCAGCATTGTGATGGTATGAAGATTATTGAGAATGGTGGGACTATGGCTGAGAGCTAATTTTTTCTGCTTAGAAATTAACATACACTTTACTAAATGTATTAGTCAGGGTTCCCCAAAGAAACATAACCAATAGGATATATGTATGTGTGTGCATTTGTGTGTTTCTATACATATACAGATACAAATGCATTTACATATTCATATACATAAATATATAAAGAGATTTATTAAAAGATTTGGATCACCCAATTTTGGGGACTTGCAAATCTGGATTCCTTTGGCCATGTCAGAGGCTGGAAATTCCAGCAGGAGTGACATGGAAGTCTGTGGTCAGCGTACACAGGTGAGACCAAGTAAGACAGAAGGCTGTAGTCTCAAAGAGAATTCCTTCTGATTCTTGAAACTCTTAGTCTGTGCTTTTAAGATTCCCAATCAATTGGATGGGTACCCCCATAATCCTGAGGGTGATCTCCTTTACTTAAGGTGATTGGATCGTAGCTGCTAATCCTATCAACGAAATAACTCCAAAATAACTAGGCCAGTGTTTGACCAAAGAATGGGATGCCATAACCCAGTCAAGTTGATGCATAAAATTAGCCAACCCATTATGTAAGCTATGATCCATTAGTTATATAGCTGGGAATATATAGTAAAAGTTTGGATAATTATAAAAAGAGATAAGAATGTTGACAAAAACTTATTTATAATTGACAACACAGTAAACAATCAGACTGTCCACATTTAGGGAAATAAAGGTGAGTGGTTAAATGCTTTCTTTTTTAAGAATAAATTAAATATTCTCAAGGTATTATAAAGAGATTGTATACTCATTTATTCATGTCTATTCTATGCATGCTATATCTTTGAGTGAATAAAGGCAAATTATAAACCTTTTTAATATATAGTAAGCTTCCTAGAAAACAATACTGGAGATTGATATGCAACCCTAATTGGTGATTGACAGTGATTTTTTCCTTACCTAAAATTTTTGGTTATTTCTTATCTATCCTCAGTGATATAAAGATACATAATACTTTAAATTCCACCAGAGAGTGCATTTAAAAATTAAAAATGTAGTCATGAATCTATATTTCTCTAACAATCAGTATCAGTATTGAAACAGAATCTGCTGATTGTGCTATATAATATAATGAAATGACATATATTAAGTCCCTCTATCATCTCATATTCTTTCCTGTATTTATCAGTTTAAATTGGAAAAAGGTAGATTATTATCAATAACTTATTTTTTTCAGTTTTTATTCTGAGACAATTGCAAACTCATGTGCAGTAATAAGAAATAATACAGAGATGTCTCCAGTATTCTTTAACCAGTTTTCCCCAATGGTAATGTCTTGCAAAACTCCACAACGACCAAACAATTGACATTGATATGGCCTAGATACAGAACATTTCTATTCCCACTTGGATCAATCCCTTATGCTGTCATCTTGTGGCCAAAATCCATGCCCCTTCTACTCATAACCCTTCCTTTACCCCTGGCAACCACTGATCTGTACTATGTTTGTATAATTTGCAATTTTAGGAATGCCATATAAATGGAATAATTCTGTATGAAAGCTTGTGGGATTGACATTTTTTTTCCCAATCAACACAATCGTCTAGAGATTTATACAGCTTGTTGCATATATCAGTTAGCCCTGTTCATTTTTATTGCTAAATAATGTTCTGTGGTATGGCTGTACTGCAATTTGTTGAACCATTCATCCATTGAAGGACATCTAGATAGTTTCTAATTTCTAGATATTATGAATAAAACTGATATAAATATTCATGTACAGGTTTTTTGTGTTTGCCTTAATTACTGCAGGCAAATGCTCATGAGTGCAATTGCTGGATATATGGTAGTTGATTAGTCTTTAAGGAGCTGCCAGACAGTTCTCCCAGGGTGACTGGACCATTTTACATTCCAGCCAGAAATGCATAAGTAATTCGGTTTCTCTGCATCCTCCCCAATATTTGGTGTTTCTTTATTATTTTAGCCATTCTGATAGGTGAGTAGTGGTATCTCATCTGGTTTTTATTTGCATTTCTCTAATGGCTAATGAAGTCAACCTCTTTTTTAATGCACATTATTTGAATCTGTATATATTCTTTGGAGGAACATCTCTCCATGTCTTTATTTTGACTGTTCATTTTTGAGTCTTTATATATCTGTATACTAATCCTTTATCAGAAATGTACTTTGCAAATATGTTCTCCCAGACTGTAGCTTGTCTTTTCATCATTTTAGCACAGTCTTTCACAGAGTAAAAGTTTCTAATTTTTTCCTGTTCAACAATTTCTGCTTTATCAATCATGTTTTTGGTTTCAAGTCTAAGCACTCTTTGCTAAATCCAAAATTTCAAAAATTTTCTCCGATACGTTTTTCTAAAGTATTTTGGCTTTGCATTTTGCTTTCAGGTATGTGATCCATCTTGAGTTAATTTTTATTTAAGATGTGAAACTTAGGTCAAAATCCTTTTTTTCTTTTGCCTATGTTTGTTCAATTGCCTTTCTATTTTTTCATTTCTAAGCATGTTCACAATTTTTACAAATGTTTATTGTAGTATTTTGATTGTAGGTGGTTTAAGATCTTTGCCATATATCTCTAACATCTTGGTGTTGGCATCACTTGGCTGTCTCTTTTTGATTTTGTTTGAGATATTCCTTGTCTTGGTAGAATGAATAATTTCTTATTGAAACCCATTTTCTTTCATTGTGTTACAAGACTGTATCTTAAACATTCTGTTTAAGCTCTTTTGTTTTTTTTCTGCCACTCCTCTGACACTTTCAGGAATGGCAGAAAAAACATGTAGTTACTGACAGATGGAGGTAGAAGTCCAGGTACCTCACTCAAAGGATTGTATACAAATAGGCAGCATTCTTGAGTATTTTGAAAATATTTCTTCTATATTGTCTTAGTTTGCAAAGGCTGCTCTAACAAAGTACCACAGACTGGCTGCCTTAAATGGCTTCAATTTATTGCCACATGGTTTTGGAGACTAGAAGTCCAGAATTAAGGTATCTGCAGGATCATACTTTCTCTGAGATCTGTAGCATTCTGCTGATGGCTTGCAGCTATCCATAGCTCAGTCTCTACCTCCGCCACATGGCCATCTGTCTCCTTCTATCTCCTGCTATCACTGTATCCAAATTTCTTTTGCATATAAGGACTCCAATAACATTGGATTAAAGGCTATCCTAATTCAGTGGGCTTCATCTTAACCAATAGGGTCTTCAAAGATCCTTTTATACAAAATGAGTTCACATCCACAGGACAGGGAGTTAGGACCAGGTCATGTCTTTCTTGGAGGGCAAGATTCAAGCCATAAGAACATATTGTCTTGCTTTGCATGTTGCTATCAAATACTTGAAATGTCAATTTGATCATATATCCTTCATAAGAAATTTAATCTTTTTGTCCGGGGGCAAAAGCGTGATGGTTTTATTAGGCTATGTCACAGTGCAATATTTTAATTAGGTGTGGGATCAATTTTACTAGATATCCAGTGGGCCCTTTAAATATATAGTTACACATACGCTTGTATGCATAGATATCCTATCCTACTGCTGTTTTTCTCCTTCTCCTTCTCTTCCTCTTCCTCCTTTCCTTCCTCTTCTCTACTCTTCATCCTTCTTTGCCTAATTCTTCAGGGACTCCAACTATATGCATATCTACTTTCCATCGTGAATATTTTCTTTCTTATTGTTTTTACTTCTTCCTTTCGTTTTTGTTCTTTTAGCTATTTTTGCTCCATATTTTATTGACAGATGAATATATTTTTCTCTTTTTCCTTTTAGAGTAGCTTTGTATATGTTCTCTGGCATTTTGTGTTCATTTTAAATGCTCTATATTTTCCTTAACCAGCAATAACATATGGTTCTATACTGGGAGATGAGAGGAAGTGGAAGGCCAGGATTTTGATCGCCAACTTAGGGCATTTGCTGTTGGTACAATGAATGAATGCAGCGTCTTAGATAGATATCATCTACATTGTTTTTTGGTGGTAGATGGAATAGTAGCGTGTCAAATCTCTGATGCTCTTTTGTTTATGTATTACCCTTCATTTCCAGGTCTTTTTCCTTCTTTCCTTTCACCAGTAAATTTTTTGGAGCTACCTCCCCCTTTCTGTTGCCACTTTCTCTTTCAGAAGTACCATTCTCAAGTGGGCCCCATCTGATTGCAACATGTATCTTTTCTCTCTCCTGCCCAGGTTTACCAGACCTTAGAACTGCTCTCTACCTAGTGCTTCCATACTGGTGTTGGTGGCAGTGAGGTACCCTCCTTCCTAAGGGTCACCTTTTCTCTGCACTGCTTCTCGATTCTGCTGCATTCTCCTACTGTCCGAGTAGGCTCTGCCCAGAGATGGGCTCTAAATCTGGCTTGTTTGGTTCAGATGTTTTCTTCCACTTTCATGTGAATCTGCATTTGTAATATTCTCTGCCTCCTAGTTAAGCTATAGATATCAGTGGTGGGTGGTTTTATTTACTTTCCTTTTTTTTTGATCTGCATGGTTTTTAGAGAATGTGTGCCATCTCCTTCATCTGCCTACCTCCTACTCATCCTTTGTGTCTGAGCATAAATATTATTTCTTTCAGGATTCCTTCTCTGTCTTCTTCTTGTGTACTCCCATAACACTCATCACAACACTTACCATACAATATTATAACTACCCTTTTCACTTGTCCGTAATCTTTTTTATTCAGCTCGCTTACTGGAGACATTTTCTGATGATCGTTCATTTATCCTTCTTACCATTCAATGACTGGTAGCCAATAAATCCTCAAAAAAATATTTCATGAGGGAATAACTGTGTTTTTTGTCAGTGAGATAGCCTAACTGGGGTAGTTTCCAGAGCAGGCAATAAGGGATGCAGGCCTGGAGATAATTTAAATACAGGTACAAAACTGAACTAAAGTCTGTCTAATCTTTATTACCATGGTACACATATAAGGTCATAATAATAAAATACTCCTCCCTCCTAGGGCAACCCTTTTGCTCACTGTCCCCTGGCGCAACACTGATATTTCCATAATGAGAAGAGACACATGTTGTTATAACCAAACTCCCAGCCTTCACCCATAACTCTTTTTTCAAGAGACAGTTCCTTCTAGAAAATATTAAGAAAGAAGAGAGTTTATTTTAGACTTCTTCAGGGTGCACAGGAAACATTGCCCACAGCCATCTGGTGCTTTCTCAACCACTCCTGGCCTCACTAGGAGAAGCTCACCCTGCTGCTAGTTCTTTGCCTGCATCTTCTGGTTTCAACTACTTCTGCCACTTGATGGTTGTATGAGGGTAGGGGTGGAGGGTTGGCTGCCCCTCCTTTACTTCACTGTCTATGTTTTTCTCTGCCAAACTACAACTAAAGCAGGATGGGTGTAAATATAACACAAAACTTAAACAGAAGAACAATATGGGAAGAAAACTGCCAGCACCATCCTAAATATGACTTTACCAGTAATGCAAGGGAATGACACCTTTCAGAAGGGATGTATTTCATCATCAACGACCACAAACTACAACAAAAATCTCCCTTTCCTCTTGCCTTTGTCCTGATCCTTATGGTTGTTGTAGCTGTTGCTATCTTCTGCTTTGGAAACTTTGTTCTTACCCTCAAAGATTGATCTGTCTTTAGAAAGCATTTGCTCCTGTGCCTTTCATACCTATAGCACAGTTCCCCAAATTAGAATATTAAAATCAATAGGGCTTTGGCATTTGAGGCATAATCTGGGGACATCAGTGCATTTCATGGAACAGTTGAGGGGAGATAGGAGCACTCCAAGTCAAATCCTCTGAGTTTTCACCACCAGCATGAGTTGCAGAATTGCTTTTTCATTCTGTCAAGTTTAGGCCAAGTAATTGCTGAATCCCACACCCAAACAAATTTCACTAATGACAAACATTAATTCTCAGAGATGGTACATTCTAAAACCCCAAGGAAGATGACAAATATTTTCCTGATTTCCTCATAATTTTCAAGGCTGCTGCTTTTGCAGTGAAGTTAGATCTTTGCTGTCATGTGGAAGACTCTCAATTCTTCTCTTTTGCTGCCTCAGCCACTTTTTGTCCCTTTGCTTGGCCAAGAATAAGAAAAGGACAAGTCTTTGAGTCGAATAGCAATCTCCTCTGCTATTAAAAGCTCTGAATGCAGTTTTGACATAGGATTTGTAATTCCTAGGTTCCAGTCTTAATTAATGACCACTGTCAACAATGTTTAGTGGGAGAAAAGTTTTTATTAGTCCAAGAAAAAGGCAACAATAAATAGTTGGCTAATAATTAAATTAAAATTTATCTTTTTTCTCATGTTAATCATAAGTTATAAAATAATGCTTCCAGATTTTATTTAAGAATTGGTGTTATGACTTATTTATTTTGCACCTTGACATAATGCCTGTTACATCATCTTAGGCCTGTCACAGCTTATATGAAATATCAGTCCTGGAACTATGATAGGAGAATGATAGTCCAATGACACCAACATGCCAATTGTATATGCCAGCCACAATAGTTAGTTTTCCAAGTGTTTCTATTGATTTTTGCATCATTGTAGACTTGCCATTATAAGCAAACCAACTGTCATTAAGTTATAATGAATTTAAAACAAACTAACAAAAAAAAAAAACCAAAAAGATATAGTGAATTTAGAATTCCCAGACTGACTTTGGAGAATGAGAGGACTCATTCCTAAGAAATAGATATCTTTCTGGAATTCACTATTTGTAATTGGTTTCGCTTTTTGCTTTTCAGAGTGAAAATAAATGGACATAGGTAAAATTGATCTGTGTGCTACGTGCCTTTCTTTGTTTCCACAAATTGAAGGAATTATGATAATTTATTTAATTTCTTAATGGAAACTTTTAGTTCTTTATCCAACTGTGCATGATTTGACAACATAAAATCCAAGTGCTGAACTGTAGTTCTGGACACTGATGACACAATTTGTTTATCTCTCAGGTGTATCCAGTTTAGGTTTGATTTGCCTATCTCATGCAGACTGATTTCAAGTCTAAATTGTGTTGTGATGCATATGCAAAGGAAATGCAAGCACCATCATAACCACCTGATTTTGCTTCCAGTCAAAAAACGTATCTATAATCTTCTAAACATCTAAATAGCCTGCATTAGGTCTGGAAAATATTAATATTTATCTACCGTACCCAAAGACTGTACAGTAAATATTAAGTATGTGGCACTAGGAGTAACTCGATTAGTCATCTGTGATCCTGTCTGGCTCTAGGATATCAAGAAGACATTTTGTTATAGAATCAGAGGCACAATATATAAAAGCATTGTACATTTATTAATTTATTTCAGTATAATTACTGTTATCTGCGTTTGTGGTGCTTATTCTGAGGTTATCTGGACAGTATCATCATCTTGGAAGATCTTCACTTCCAAAAAATACTCTTTGGATTGTGGCTTATGTACTTTGGTTTAACAAATGTGAAAAAAAAAAAAAGAAAGAAAGAAAAGATCTCTGCTTTTATCAGCTAGGTTAAAAGCTATAGTTCCTGTGATCCTCTAGTTTGACGAAATCACTAGTCAACCATTTCATGATTCCATTTTGGCCACTTGCTTATCTTGTGAACTTAGTCTCAGTTTCAGTTTGCTTAGCCAGGAAATGGGAGTGTTGGATTAGATGACGTGATAAACATTCTGGTGCGTGTTGACATTTCTGCTTCTTAGCCTATTCTGGAATACTCACACTTTCCTGTCCCTTAAGTTAGAGGTGGTCCTGAGACTTGAAAGCTGATGTGGCATCTGTCAATTTTGGCACATGCTATTCTTCTCCTTCTGCAGGGATTGTGAAAGCACATATTGAGGTTGAGGTGCCACAGGATGGAAGCCACCTGGAATTCTAAGCCACCTCATAGAGGACAGATGCTCTGGAAAGCTGTGCAGACTTTGCTTAACTGATAAGCATCCACTGTATTAAACATTGAGGCTCTTCTGTTATTTATTACCACTGCATTACCTATACTATTCTATTTAATATAGATAATTTCTAGAGTATCAGTCCAGTTCTTGAAATCTGTGATCTATTGTAAAACGCGCTTCTCTGAAACTGCAACAAAATAAATAAGGAAGACTATTGGCTTATAAGACTTGGAATATTAAGCACATGTTGCCAGATATGAATTTTGGAGCACTCTAGAAATATCAGAGTCACAAATACCATATTTCTTGTAATGATATGTATATCTGTTATCTTTGAGGTTTAGCAGTAGGTTAAATAATCTTGCAATTATTTTACAATCTGATATATATACTTTTCTTCTCCAGCAAAGAGTTACTAGAATTAGAAGATATAAAATGGATAAACTGTGTTCAACACATTTACTATGGATTGTGGGACTTAGTCAAGCTTGAATGATTCTTGACATGTAAATGTCATAATGACAGTATTCATTTGCAGCACTGGATTTGGTTTTGGCCTTATGAAAGATAGATATGATATGAAATGGAGATGGTTGTTAGCTTCATGGTGAAAATGAAATGTCAGCTGTCTGCTATGTTGTCCATCAATAGTTCAGGTTTGCCAGCATTTTAGACCTGGTCATATTTCATTCAAAACAGAGTTGGAAGAATATTATCTAATTTAGCCTCTTACTAAGTGATTAAACTATTATTTGAAGCTATTTTGGTATTTATTAAGGTTTTAATCTAAAGTTTTAAAGTACTGTACCTTGATCCATGGATTTTTAAATGACATATATTTCATGTTTGCAATAAGGTGTTCAGTTTTGTAGTTTTTGAACTGAAACCTCACTGACAAAAAATGAGCAATACCAATGTTTAAGTAAATTCATCTATTTATTACTTATTACAGTAGTGGGATTTCCTTTTCTTTCTTGACTTGCTACTGTACTATGCCTCTCAATATTTCTCCCCTAAGAAGACAGTCATATGAATTCAGAATATATAGGAACATTTTAGAAATAAATTCTTCATAATAAGATATTTTGTTCTTCTGAAAAATGTTATTTCACTGCAATGAAAATGGAATTTTCCCACAGTTACTAAACACTATCATAATGAACTATAAACAATCTTAATTCTTTCTCAGTCTCCCAAGTATCTTCTTTTCCCTTATAATCATTCTTTGGATAATCATTAATGCCAAGTCACTATTCATTTCAAAATATGAAAACCATGTCACCAAGGTTCAATTGCTTATTGAACCTTTATTCTGCTCCAAAAATATCGAGCTCATTTCCAATACCTTAATTATTGTGTGTATGGCATACTTCTTTTTTCTTGTGAAGTGTTAATTGTGTCTATCCCATTTATTTAATAAACCCTTCTGACCCCACTAAATTCCAATATCTCCTTTATTGTTTTAATCTATACTGGGTCTGTAACTGAGTTGTTGTTTTTTTTAAAAAAAAACTATATTCTAGGAGTATCAGTTCATTGATGAAGAAACTGAGAGTGATTAGTGATTGAATACTTTCTCCAAATTCACCCAACTTATGAGTAGTCCAACAACTATTTAAAAGCAGACTTAGGGCTTCCAGTATCCTTCGCTGCTTCCTTTCATGTAGAGTTACTGCTGTCTGTTTGGGCATAAGTGGGAGGGTTGGTGGAGCTGTGGAGACAATAATGAAAGTGCTATGGAGCAAATTGCTGAAGGAAATATCCCCCATTCCTTTAAATCGGAACAGGGTAGTTACAACTCTTCCAACAAAAAAAGACTTAGTGTTGGAGAGGGAGATGGACTCATACAGAACTTCTCTTTTTTGCTCATCATAGTGAACTGAGAAATGAGACTAAGACAGCCAACTTGGGCCCCTAGTCAAGAAAGCGGGGGCAAGATATCTTGTGGAAAAATTAAATATTTAATTAAGAAGAGATTGAATAAAGGCCAGGGGTTTAAAGTTGACAGGATTTCAAAATTTTTGCTAGGCGTGTCCCAGAGTCCCCTCTTGTTCAGGAGGGGTGCATCCAGGGTCGATGGGTAGCACACAGTGTGTGTGTGTGCCCTGCGTCATGCTCTAAGCTAACGGTACTGACAGGCCTAGAAGTAATTGGCCTGTTATAAATTACGGGGCAAACTTCTGATTTGTCATTTCAGAAAGAGAAGCCTGCGAGCCTCACGCCAGATGCACATCATAGATCAGTGTCAATATTCATGATTGCACCTGTGAGTAAACCCATTTCATTTTTCTGCACCCCCGATAAATTGTGTAGCTAGACAGAAGATTTATCCACCATTAGATAATGATGTCTGGTACACAAGTAATTTTTCTCCATATTTTTTTCAGTAATGCTTGCTACCTTTCCATTAACTGAGAACAAGAAAAAAGGTTGGAAGAATAAATGTAACATGCTGGATTAGTAGAGAAAATGAATTGAATGATATTATGAGATGAAAAAGCAAATGAGACTTATTTCTGTCTTTTCTTTGTCGCCTCACAAGTTTGGGATATTTTTCTTTCTATATCTGGAACCATCTGCTGCCACTTTTTCATTTCAGGTTGCTGCTTCATTTTATATTTTGAGAGGCAATAAACTCAGTCATCTACTCCCATCAGCCTTGGTTCGCTACTCATACTGTAAAACTATCTCCTAGACTGGTTAAAAAATTGGGGGCCCAGGAAATATTTTCTATCTCCCCATGTTTTCCATTTTTCACTTTATTGCCCAATGAACCTTAACTCAATTCAAGGTATCCAGAAGTGAATAAAACCTATTATTTTACTATTGCACATAGTGCAAATGGCTCTTATATAAAATAATTAAGTTGGTGACATTGTGCTCATCATTTACTAGTTCTTTGATTTAAGGCTTCCTTAAGAATTTGAGTTAAGGTATGCATTTCATAAAGACTGCCCAAGGAGGATTTAATATATGCAGGACCATACATGGGGACATTTATAATATGGATGTTAATGCGAATTTGATCACATTTGTTTTAATGGTTTGACTCTAATCATTAAAACTTCCTTAAAATAAATCCTGCAACTTAAAGAAAAATTAATACTATCGCAGTTTTTCACCACAAAATAAATTCCTATGGAAACCCATCCAAGAGTAAGTGAAAAGGAAACTATTGTATTCCAATGAGTAGACTAATATTGTTTTATAAGTGTCAGAAATGGACTCAACAGGCAAAAGTAGTTATCCTTGATAACCACTGGAATGACTTACCGAGTTTTTCCAGACTGACCTAGCAAAAAATGTTTTATTTTCTCATCTTGAGAATGGAGCTGATTGTCAGGGGAACAAAGATAGAGACAGAAGTTGCAGAGCCTCTTTTAAGGGTGGTGCTACTATTTTCTTGGTTATCAGAAGTGAAACCTTAAAGTCACCTTTGATGCCATCCTTTCTTTTCCCTTCCTCCTCACCCCCTCATCTAATGTGCCACTGTTTACTGAGTCTTCACATTTCCATTGCTATCAGCCTTGGGAAGATATTTTTATTTCTTTCATAGTAGTAGCCTCCATATGGTCTCCAATTTCTTTCTCATCCAGCTCATCCTTCATGGGGATGGCAGTTATCATTCCTATCAAGTCACTCCCCTCCTTAAAATCTGCATTGGTTTACCCCTGTCATGTAAAATCCAAACTACACATTCTGGCCTCATTCCAAGTCAGCTTTCCTTATTGCTTTCTGTCTTGCTCTTTCTTATTTTAAGCCTGTGCCTGTGCCATTTCCCCTATCTAGAATCTCGTGTCTCCATATCTGATGATTTAAGTATACTCATTCTTCAAAGACTGACTGGCAAACCACTGCCTCTGAAAATTTTATGATCACCCCAGCAAGACAGTAGCTCCCTTCTCTGAACTCTGAATCTTTGTACTACTTGATTCTTTTACCATTTGGTGATGAATTCTAAGTGCCTTGATTCAATGGTCTATGCTGCATATCTTTCTATTCCTTGCAATATCTAATAGACTATTTTAAAGATAGTAAGCATTTAGTAGACATCGCTAAATGTATAAACTAATGTTCCTTTGGTTTAGGATCACCTCTCTGTTTCTCTGAATGTGATTTCTACTAAGTTTATCTGAGTGCTTCTAACTTTTTACATAGTCACCCCCCCAAGGAAATTTTTTAGACTTTTTTCTTCCTTAAATCATCCTTCTATGAAATTACACTGTCATAGACATACTGTCTACTGAAATCTGTTTGTATATCTGCTTTATATATAAAAAAGATATTTTTGCCCATCAAGAGCCCATTTTTGTCTTTTTGGGAGCAATACCGCCACCTTTGAGAATGTGTGATAGTCTTTTGGTTGAAAGCTATTATCATTTGCACGTAGAAATTTTGCAAAAGTTATGATGTTGAGGAAGTGTCATGGGGGATTGAAATGTGTTTGGAAAGAAGGGAAAGAGGTCAGTGATTGTTCATTGAACATCTGTCAATGTGCCAAGCACCATGCTGAGTATTTTGTATACACTATATTTTATAAATCTACCCAAAACCTTACAAAGTAAATAGACCATTCTGCTCAACTTATTATAAATGATCCATTTTCTTTATAATTTCTGGCTCTGTTAACATCGACTAAATATGATTTTTTCTTTAGAGATTTCATAAAATCACCTAAGTAGCAGTTTCTCATCTGCTTAGTGTCTGAGGGTTTGTACAAGGCCAGGCATGAACCTTCCTCCTTTAAGCTACAGACATTTTGTGTTTATCTGAATCATATTTATGGGATCCAAGTGTTTTTTTTTACATGAAAAAAATGAATTCTGTTTCTTTAACAAAATTTGAAAATTGCTCTTCTGATATAATTCCCTCCACATTTTACTGCTGAAAACAAGAAGAAGCTCTGGTCACTTATTATTATTATTATTATTATTATTATTATTAATTTCAGTGTTGAACACCTCCCTATTCTGGAGGCAATATCTTTATTATTATTATTTTATAAACATTTTTTACTATGAAGTATAACATATATGCAAAAAAGCAATAAATTTCAAAGTGCTTTGTAACAAGTATTTAGAACAGATTTCAGAGTTTAGTATGGATTACAATTCCACAATTTTAGGTTTTCCTTCTAGCTGCTCCAAAATACTGAAGACTAAAAGAAATATCAATACAATAATTCAGTAATCATACTCATTTATTAAATCTTATCTTCTCTGTTATAGCTCCTCCTTTTCTTTGATCCTTCTGCCAATCTTTATGGGTATTTGGGTTATGCTTTTTCTAATTTTTTCATGTTGGAAAGGGGTGTTGATAATATGGAATGAGGGCATGGGATTAGTTGATGTTCTGGAGAGGCTGGCCCCTCTGTGTTTCAGAACTTATCTGGTCTAGGAACCCATCTGGAGGTCTGGCCACTTATTAATTCAGTGGTACAATGGAAGCAGTCTCAGCTTTTTCTTACCCAGGAGATAAATTAATTGCCTGAAGAAAGAGAGTTTACTTCTGCTCGGAGGTATTTTGTTAACTTTATTTAGATTTTATGGTAATTATTTATTAAATAGATAATAACTTTGAATTTTAAGTACCAAAAAGAAACCATTAGATTAATCTTATATAGTCTTTTGATTGCAAAAATTTATTGTGTACTTCAATCTGAAACATATCCTTGATTCATTGTGGTGGGGAATTGTTTTTCCTTATCCTGAGAAAGTTACCCAGCTAATGGCAATGTTTTGCATGCCACATAATGCAAATAACCCGTCATTTTGCTATTTTTACTGCAAGTTAGTAATTATGAAAGATATCATTGACAGAATTAAATGGTATTGAGTGAAAATGCTTTTTTATATTAATTTATGTCATGTATCTTTGTTGCATTTCCCATTTGCATGTGTGTGTGTGTGAAAACTTTTGAGACATGGGACCTTAAATTATCATTTTATATTTCCTGAATCAGCCTTCCATTTGAACTGGTTTCTCTTCTCTTTGGGAGGTCATGTAGAATGAAAGTGTGCCTCAGTAGCATTTATGGTTTTATTTTTATGAAGTGCATAATTAATAATGTGAGCCACACATTCAAAATAACAGTTATAGTCATATACTGATTTTTGACAGTATGAGTCTAATACTGCATAGAGTAAATATTAATAAGTTGCATGGGTTGATGAGTTTTGAGAAAGGTGAATAAAAAATAGATTTTCCTGGTTCATTTTGTGTCCCCCCCTTTATTTCTCCATCTGCCCCAATTTCCCACCTCAGAACTCAAAAACATAAATTATCACTCCCACCTCTGAGTATGGTAAAAAACATTTTACTTATTTCTCTTTTTTATTTCTTTCTCTCTTGTTCTTCAGTTGTCTGTGTACTTTAAAAAAAACAAACAAACAAAAAACTTCCCTATTAGATCATAACCCTCAAGCAAAAGCTTGCAACTGCTTCATTTTTCTCTTTCCTCTTTCCTTCTTAGCTCTTTTGGCATGAGGCCCAAAGTTTGATGAATTAATGAAAGGTTGCATGGTTCAATGAGGTGGATTTCCTTCATTTTTTTTGGCCTTCTATTGCTCCCAGAATAGAAAATGGCACTTTCTTACTTTCCCATTTTTCCACAAATGCTGAGCTTAAGAAAATATGATGCCATTTTAACCTACTAGTTTGCCAACGCTGCTCAGGACACCAAGTGATGCTAATTTTAGTGGCAACGTTCAGAATGTCGGCTCTTCTTAAGATGATAGGCAGAACCCACTTGGAGCCCTCGGTTTCTGTCAGATGGCAGTGGCTTCCAGTAGATATCCACCTGGACTAGATTCTACCTGGTGACCTAGGGAGATGGGTATCCATCCCTTGAGTCACCTCTTTCACAAGAAAAGATTTCTTTTCTTTCTAATGCAGGCATTGTTCATGCTTCTAAAGCCCTTTCTGTCTCAATGTGTCTGAAAAGTGAAATTTCCTACACAAATGTTCACTCTGACTTTATAAAGGTTTATTGATGTGTTTAGAGGCAGATAACTTATATTTCCTTTCACAGAGCATATCTTAGCAGGAAGGAAAGAATATTCTTCATTGTATTACGCGCTGATGTAAATGTAAAACATTTCATGCCTGAATAAAAGGATGGATTAGTGTCAAATAGAGTGTTTCAAAGTGCTAAAGAAATAGAATCAAAGTTTTCACAGTGAAATACAATCTCTTTGGGGTTTTCTTTCAGTAATTTTTTTTTAAATGAGGGAAATTTGACTAGAATACATGGGGTGATATTGAAAAAAGTTGAAAATCAGAGTAGTTATTATATGTTTGTCTCTTTTATTGAAAATGGGATGAAACACAAAGATACAGCTTCAACTGTTAATGATATCACATTTTATTTCAAAAATGCAATTATTTTTCAAACTTTATACAACACATAGGAAGTAAAATATTTTTAATTTGTTACATATACTCACAAATATCTTTAAGAGGTTTTCTTAAAGCATGGCTTTTCCATATAGCTACTGCATGCCTGGCGACAGAAAATTCTTTCAATGCATGGATACCTCCCACCTGGCATTTTCATTGGTACAACAAATGTAATGCGAGCATCCAGCTCCCTCTACTAGAAAATATGACCATCATCCCTCTAACAGGTGTCTAGATTCCAGCCACAAAGGAGAGTGGCAGGACTATGGAGGAGGAAAGCCAAGTGATAGGAAGTCTAAGGAGACAAATCAAGTCAAATCACAGCACTTACAGACACAAACTCAGTGGATTATAAGTGAAGACGATAAGATTACATATATATGTATATATATTTAAGCATAATAAGATAATTATATACTTATATATCAGGTCTTTAAGATGGAATGAGAACTTCTGTGGTAGGCCTTAGCTGTCAAGTCTTGCTTCTCAGTAAACTGGCTTCCCTCGGAGCTATGGATGAATATGAGAGAAGACAAAGAGAGAGAAAGGGGAACCATATGTCATGCCAACTGTTATTACCTAAAAATCAAACAACAACAAAAACATATGTTGTAAAGAATAAGTAGTAACTTTATGAAGTAGGATTATTAAAATAAAAGGTTGACATAAAAAATCTAAGATATAGTTCCCAATAAGTCAAAGTAGAAAAATAATAGCATCAAAAGATACTGCGAAGACTTTTGGAAAAAACAGAAATTGTTCAGACTGATACATTTCTAATGTGATTGAATATGTCCATATCTGTATCAATACATTAATAGTAAGGTATGATACAAGAGTATATAGAGTCATCACAACAACTAAAATTTTAGAGAGGTATTCTAGCTGATGCAATGAGAGGAGGGAATGAACATAACTTAAAAATATCAGAAAGAAACAAAACTGTAAGGATCTGTACAGTATGTGATTATTTGCATGAAAATCTCAGGAAAAGAAATGGAACAAATAATTAGTAATAATTGAGTTTCTTAAAGTGGCTAGTTGCAAAATAATATATAAAATCAATGATTTTTAAATCTACATATCCATTAGGAAGTATTTTTAAAGAAGAAATATAATTAAAAAACACCCCAAATATTCACTATTCAACTAAAATAAAATATGAAGAAATGATATAAAAGATAAAAGAAGACAAGATATTTTCAAAATCTTGAATAGGGAGAATTCAGAGCTTAATGTTATCAATGTCCTCTAAATTATTTAATTTACCAATCCCAGTCAAGACACCAATAGTTTTTTTTCCTCTCACTTGTTCATTTTTAATAGATATACTTTTAGTAGAGAAATTTAATTGGGAAACTTACTAAGACAAGATGATACTTATAGTGTTTCATATTAAAGAACACATGGAAACTAAGAGAGAACTAATAAGAGGGTATCTGCCTTATTAGATATTTAATATAATTTAAAAACACAGGAATTATTTTTTCAGAGTCAGATATATTATAGGAATAGTAGAGAGAGTTAAGAAAACCAAGGCTATGTATGACTTAGGTATATTTCTTAGAGGTGACATTTCAAATAAATGGGGAAAATGAATTATTCAATAAAAAGTATTGTGACAAAGGACCCTGTAGCCGTTAAGGAAGAAAATAAAAATAGCAACTCAGTAATAGGGAGAATAGTTCAGACCTCAACTATACTCATTACACCAAAGATTCCCCAATGAAATAAAGATTAACTCTAAAAATGAAGTCATAAAAGTGCAAGAAGAGAAGATGGATGGATATCTTATTAATCCAATGTTATGTTCAAGATGATATAACAATAGCATAAAACTTAGAATCTAGACTTTTGATTGTATTTTACACACATAATCTCAATTAGATTAATGAAGAAAGACAAAATTCAAAGAACAAACTGGGAAAATTACTCACAAAGCAAAAGTTAGAATCAATAGGCCTTGCCCTTTATCATGAGGCTTACTCTTGTGAAGCGTATGTGGGTAGAGGAGAAGCTTAGACTCTACCTATAGGCATGCCTAAGAGTTACGTCTAGAGGACCTCTTTTGTTACTCAGCTATGACCTCACTCTCTCTAAGCCCAGCTCCGCAGGTGAAATCATTGCCCTCACCACCATGGGGGACATAACATCCAGGGATGAAAGTCTCCTTGGCGACATAGGACATGACTCCCAGGGATGAATCCAGACCTAGCACTGTGGGATCAACAATTCCATCCCGACCAAAAGAGGGAAAAGAAGTGTAACTAATAAAGTATCAGTGGCAGAGGGAGTTCAAATAGAGTTGAGAGACTAGTCTGGAGGTTGCTCTCATGCAAGCTTCAGGTAGACCTTGCTACCTATCATAACCTGCCAACCCCCAACCAGGACCATTCCAGCCAATCCTAAAGAACACCTGGGGCAATGTATAAGATTCCACATGGGCTCCATGCAGTAGAGTAACTTTCCAGAAGTGTACACCCTTCACATGGGTCCCTGGTCCAGATAAGTCCTGAAACCTAGCCCAGCCTCTCCAGAACATCAGATAGTTCCATCTTCCAACTCCATATTAGTGACAGACCCTTGCAATATGAAATATTTAGAATTGACATAGGCCAAACACCCCTAAAGAGAGGGAGGGAAAGATCAAAGGTGATGATGGAGTTATAAAGAGAAGACAGGATTTAACAAATGAATGTGAATGCTGAATCATTAAATTGATATCTCTTTTAGTCTCCAGTATTTTAGAGTAGCTAGAAGTAAAAACCTAAAATTGTGGAATTGTAACCCATGTCAAACTCTGAAATATGTTCTACAACCAAATGTGGTGCTGTGCGTAGAAATTTATAGCTTTCTTTTGTATATATATTATTTTTCACAAAAAAAGAAGGAAAAACAGTTGATTGTGATGATAAAAAAATATTTAAGCCCTCTAGCCTCCTGTATTCTGGAACAGCTAGAAGGAAAAATATGAGAAGATCCTATTGTAACACATGACAAACTCTGGGATCTGTCCTGTGACTACCTGTTGAAGAATGCTTTGAAACTGGAAAAAAAAAAAAGTGTTCTGTTACTTTAGACTAAAATTTTCTTAACTTAGTCTTTCTTTATAAAAAGGAAATGTTGAGGTTAGAACATTAACAAAAGCAAAATAATTCTAGTTAGCTTAAGGAAGAGGAAAAAAAGAACATTCAGGAAATGAAAACTATTCTAAACAAACAAACAAACAAACAAAATGTTAAGAGGGCTGGTATTTTCTTATACCAAGAGTCATTAGCCATCAGGAGGAAAAAACCCTGTTAGAGACTGGTGAAAAAAACATCACTAGGCAATTAAAACCAAAAGAAACATAAATAGAAATATGCTAACATTTCAAATTCTACATGAAATCAGTTAAATAAAGTGCTTTGTTCACCAGAAAGTCAAATAGTTTAAGAATTGAAAACTGAGTATCAGCGAGGTTATAAGGGAAGAGCCATTCATTGGTCTTGCACTTTGGTAGAAGTTAAATGAGAATAACCTTTCTGGAGGGTACTTTAGCAGCAGTATAAAGGGTATCAATTATGAAGATAATCTTTAACTGAACTTCATCTTTGAGGAATGTCCAAGGTTCACTGGAATAGATAACATTTTAATTTGTATTTAATAAATACAGAAACACTCAGGGAGGATGCTTCTCAAAATATTGACAATAATTATCTCAGTGTAGGCAGGGAAATAGTAAAATGTGAGGTGGTATCCATTTTTTGTGTGTTGGAATTTCTTAGAACAGCACAAATAATCTTTCAATTAGGAAAATAAATTTTAAAATCTGCTTTCAATTAAAGCAATAGCCTTGTGCATTAAGAGGAATAAAATTACTTATGTTAATAGCATTTATTGAATTTCAGTAAGTATAAGTCAATACACTAAGCACTGATGAAGCAAAGGTTAAAATGATGGTGCATTTTTGCTTTTCTATATATTTTTCCAATCAACATCATTGGTTACAGCCTCAAATGTCCACCAAGTTTGGGCAGGTAAACCAAAGGAAAGAAATGCATTGTCTGGAAAAAAAGGGGGTATGTGGAAGTTTATAGTGGACTGGAGGGAGCAAATTGCTTGCATTCACATGAAAATAAAGGCCATAGATGCCAGAATATCTTGCAAGGAAGACAAACATTTATGTGAAGCCTCTTAACTCTAAACTAATGACTCAATGTTATAAAATTGTGTTGACCAAACAAAACAAATGTGGCCTCTGAGTCATGAGACTAAGAGCTCTATTAGGAATAATTTAAGAATGCCTAGCTCCTTGCTCAGTTTCATAAGGATACCTGCTAGACAGTGTTGAACAACCTCTGTGGAATTTGTGAAGGAATGATTTAACAGGATGAC
>PVIY010008780.1:0-75375 GCA_004026745.1 Myrmecophaga tridactyla | reverse complement strand
GCTCTCTCTGAATCTCTCATTCTCCAAAATATTTCCTCTTTTATAGGACTCCAATAAACCAATTAAGACCCACTCAAATGGGTGGAGACATGTCATCCCCTAATCCAGTTTAACAACCATTCTTAACTAAATCACATCAACCAGGGAGATGATCCAATCACAGTTTCAAACATACAGCATTGAATAGAAATTATTCTACATTTACAAAATGATATTTTGATTAAAACATGGCTTTTCTTAGGGGGCATACTTCTTTTCAAACCAGCACACCAGGCTCACAGGCACCAGCATAGCGTCCCTGACCCATGCCTATACCTGCGCTGCAACCTGTCACCGCACTGTTGTGCCCCGAATCCTGCTCCACATCCACCCTACAAATACAAAGCTTTAGACTACTGAAGGAAATCAAATTCCACAGTAACCCTATAAAGACATTTACCTGCTTTGAAGGCAATAGAAGATCACTAAGCATTTCAAGATGCAGACAGATATAGCCAAGCCTAATTTTGAAAATAAACCCCAGAGGAGACACAGATGTTGGAACAACTAATCAAAGATGTTCATATAATCCTACTATATAAAATCAGTGGGATGGATAATTACATAAAGGAGAGCAAGAAGACACTAGAAGAGCATAAAGAGGAATTTGAAAGAATAACAGAAAAACAGTAGATACCACAGAGATTAAAGATGCAGCAGACCAAATGAAAAATATACCAGACACCTACAACAGCAGTTCTGAAGAGGAAGAAGAAAGAATAAGCAAACTAGAGGACAGGGCAACTGATTTTGAATACACAAAAGAGAAAATGGCAAAAAGATGGAAATATTTGAATTGGATCTCAGGGAAATAATGAATAAAACAAAGCACACAAATATAAGAATCATCAGTGTCCCGGAAGGAGAAGAGAACAGTAACGGGCTTGGAAGATTAGCTAAAGATATAATGGGGGAAAACGTCTCAAACCTTATTAAGGATATAAATATGCAAATCAAAGAAGCCCAAGGAACTTTAAACAGAATGAATGCAAATAGGTCTTCCCCAAGACACATACTAATCAGTTTGTCAAAAGCTGAAGAAGGTAGAAAATCCTGAAAGTGGCAAGAGAAAAACAATCTACTACATACCAGGGAAACCACATAAGACTGAATTTACTCAACTGGCAATATAGAGGGGAGAAAGCAATGGTATATATTTAAGATCCTAAAAGAGGAAGACTTTCAGGCAAGAATTCTGTACCCAGCCAAACTGTCCTTCAAAACTGAAGGAGAAATTAAAGTTTTAACAGAAAAAACAAATGCTGAAAGAAAGTGTCAACAAAAGATTGTCTCTACAAGAAATATTAAAGCGAGGTCTGCCAGCCCCCCCACCCCCAAAAAATATATATATAGAGGGAGGTCTGGAGGAGGGCATAGAATTGAAGGGTACCAGTAAGGGTAACTTAAAGGATAAAAAATAGAAAGATGGAAAAGAATTATAGCTGACAAATAAAATCCAAAGGATAAGATAGTGGATTCAAAAAACGCCTCTACAGTATATAATTTTGAATGTTAATGGACTAAATTTACCAATTAAAATATACAGATTGGCACAATAGATTAAGAAATATAATCCAGTAATATGATGCTTACAAGAGACTCATCTAAGACACAAGGATACAAACAGACTGAAAGTGGAAGGATCGAAAAAGATGTTCCATGTAAACTGTAACAAAAAGAAAGCAGGAACAGCTATACTAATACCAGACAAAATAGACCTTAAATGTAAAGACATCATAAGAGACAAAGAAGGACACTATATTATTAATAAAAGGGACAATTCACCAAAAGAAATAACAATGATAAATGTCTATGCTCCCAATCAAGGAGTGTTAAAGAACATGAGACAAACACTGGCAAAATTGAAGGGAGCGATAGGCATTTCAACAATAACAGTAGGAGAGTTCAATACACCACTCTCCTGTATAGATAGAACAACCAGACTGATGATCAGCAAGGAAATAGAGAACTTAAACAATTTGATAAATGAATCAGACCTAACTTAAACCCCCCAGGATATACATTCTTCTGTAGTGCTCAAGGAACATTTTCCAGGATAGATCATATGCTGGGGCACAAAACAGAACTTTATAAATTTAAAAACACTGAAGTTATTCAAAGCACTTTCTCTAATTACAATGGAATGAAGCTGGAAATCAACAACCACCAAAGAATTAAAACTTTAAAACAAAGATATGGCGATTAAATAACCCACTCTGAAACAACTAGTGGGTCAACGAAGAAACTGTTAGAGAAGTCAGTAACTATCTGGAGACAAATGAAAACAAGAATACAACATATCAGAGCTTACAGGATGCAGCAAAGGCTGTGCTGAGAGGGAAATTTATTACCTTAAATGCAAATATTAAAAAAGAAGAAAAAACAAAAATCAAGGACTTAACTGCCAATCTGAAAGAACTGCCAATCTGAGAAAAACAGCAAACTAACCCCAAAGAAAATAGAAAAACAGAAATAACAAAGATTAAAGCAGAGTTAATGACTGGGAGAACAAAAGAACAATGGAAAGAATCAATAAAACCAAAAGTTGGTTCTTCAAGAAAATCAGTAAAATCGATGGACCACAAGCAAGGCTCACAAAGAAAAAAAGTTGAGAGGATGCAAATAAACAAAATCAGAAATGAGAGGAGGAGCGTTACCACAGACCCTGAAGAAATAAAAAAGTCGTAAGAGGATACTTTTGAACAACCATATGCCAACCAACTAGACAATCTAGATGAAATAGACAAATTCCTGGAAACACATGATCAGGATACACTGACTCAAGAAGAAATAGAAGATTTCAACAAATCATTCACAAGCAAAGAGATTCTATCGGTCATCAAAAATCGTCCTACCAAAAAAAGCCCAGGACCAGGTGGCTTCACGGGGGACTTCTTTTTGTTGTGTTTTGTTTTTTCAGCTTAAACAATGAAAATTTATTGGCTCACAGTTTTGAGGCTGGAAGAAGTCCAAACTCAAAGGTCAATAAGGCAATGCTCTCTCCTCCCAAAATGTGGCATACTGGTGCTGGCTGTCAGCAATTTCTGGCTTCTTGGCTTTTCTATCACATGTCAATGGTTATGGTGGTGTCTTCTCCTTTCTCTTCCAGTTCTGTTGATTTCCAGCTTCTGGCTGCTCCCCATGGCTTCTCTTCTTCACAGGGGAATTTTATCAAATATTCCAAAAAGAACTAACACCAATTCTGCTCAAATGTTTCCAAAAAACTGAGGAAAATGGAACACTACCTAACTCATTTTATGAAGCTAACATCACTTTCATACCCAAACTGGGTAAAGATGCTATAAGAAAGAAAAACTACAGGCCAAATCATCTAATGAACACAGATGCCTAAATCCTCAACAAAATACTAGCAAACTGACACATTAAAAGAATTATAAACCACAGCCAAGTGAGGTTTATACCAAGAATGCAAGGATGGTTCAACACAAGAAAATCATTTAATGTACTACAACACATCAACAAAACTAAAGCAAAAATCATACAATCACTTTGATTGATGCTGAAAAAGCATTTAACAAAATTCAACATCCTTTTCTGATAAAAACATTTCAAACAGTAAGAATCAAAGGTAAATTCCTCAATATGATAAATGGCATATATGAAAAACCCATAGCCAGCATTGTACTCAAAGGAGAGAAATTGAAAGCTTTCCCCGAGATCAGGAACGAGACAAGGATGCCCTCTATCATCGCTATCATTCAACATTGTACTAGAAGTTCTAGCTAGAGCAAGGGAAAAAGAAATAATAGGCACCCAAATTGGAAAGGAAGAAGTAAAACTTTCATTATCTGCAGATAACATGATACTATACTTGGAAAATCCCGAGAAATCTACAACAAAGTTACCTGAGTTAATTAACAAATTCAGCAAAGTGGTGGGATATAAAATTAATGTACAAAAATCATTAATGTTTCTACATAAGCAATGACATAACTGAGGACTCAGTTAAGGAAAAAATTCCATTCAAAACAGCAACTAAAAGAATCAAGTATCTAAGAATGAACTTAACCAGGGATGTAAAGGACTTGTACACAGAAAACTACATAATATTGCTAAAACAAATAAAAGACAATCTAAATAGGTGGAAAGACATTCCCTGCTCATGGATAGGAAGGTTATAGTTAAGATGTCAATAAATAAAGTTAATATATATTATAGTTAAGGTGTCAATCTACCCACATTGATTTACAGATTCAATGCAGTACCAATCAAAATTCTAACAACCTAATTTGAAGACTTGGAAAAGCTAGTTACCAAGTTCATCTGGACGGGAATATATAAAAGCATCCTAAAAAAGAAGAACAAAGTGGGAAAATGAACACTTCTTGGTTTTAAAACTTATTATAAAGCCACAGTGGTCAAAATAGCATGGTATATTGGCACAAAGATAGAAGTACTGACCAATGCAATTGAATTGAGAGTGCAGAAATAGACCACCAAATCTACGGTCAAGTGATCTTTAACAAGGCACCCAAATCCACTGAACTGGGACAAAATAATCTTTTCAATAAATGGGCATGGGAGAACTGAAAATCAGTAGTCAAAATAACAAAAGAGAACCCTTACCTTATACCCTATACAAGTGGATCAAATATCTAAATTTAGTACCTAAAACTCCTAGAAGAAAATGTAGGGAAACAGCTTCAACACCTAGTAATAGGAGGTAGCTTCCTAAACTTTATACCCAAAGCACAAGCAACAAAAGAAAAAAGTAGATAAATGGGAACCCCTTAAAATTTAATGCTTTTGGACCTCACAAAACTTTGTCAAAAAGGTGATGAGGAAGCCAACTCAATGGGAGAAAATATTTGGAAATCACACATTGGATAAAGGTTTGATATCCTATATACATAAAGAAATCATACAACTCAACTACAAAAGAACAAACAAGCTAATTTTATTTTATTTTATTTTATTTTTATTTATTTATTTTAAACATGGGCAGGCACCAGGAATCAAATCCGGGTCTCCGGCATGGCAGGGGAGAACTCTTCCTGCTGAGCCACTGTGGCCCACTCAAACAACCTAATTGTAAATGGACTAAAGATATTAACAGGTATATGGTTAAAAAGCACATGAAGAGATGTTCATTTTCATTAGCTATAAGGGGAATGCAGATTAAGACTACAATGAAATACCACCTCACACCTATATGAATGGCTGCTATTAAACAAACAGGGAACTATAAATGTTGGAGAAGATGTAGAGAAAACTGAGATACTTATGCATTGCTGGTGGAAATGTATAATGCTACAGCTGCTATGGAAGACAGTTTGGCAGTTCCTTAGGAAACTAAATATAGAGTTGTCCTATGACCCAGAAATAGTACTACGTGGTATATACCCAGAAGAGCTGAAAGCACTGACGCAAACAGACATTTGCACACCGATGTTCATAGCAGCATTATTTATAATTGCCAAAAGATGGAAACAATCCAAATGCCCATCAACAAGTGGATTAACTAAATGTGATACATACACACAATGGAATATTATGCAGCAATAAGACAAATGACGTCCTGAAGCACATGACAAGATGGATGAGCCTTAAGGACATGATGCTGAGTAAAATAAGCCAGACACAAAAGGATAGTTACTGTATGACTCCACCCTTAACCATGGGAAAGGTAAAATCAAAGGCTTATAATACAGAATACAGGGGACTTAGAGGTACATAGAAGCTAGAGATGGTTGAACAGTTAGCTAATGAGGTTGAACTCCAATGTAAGGGAATAGATAGAAGTGAAACTGGTTCACTAGTGGGTGTATAAGTAATATTACCATATTGAAGGTGAACATGATTGAAAGGGCTTGTATAGACCATGTGTCCCACCAACTAACCTTTCAAATATAAACAAGTTCTTCTATGAACTAGTTCAAAAGTATGAATCTTGTACAAAAAATGTATAAGTTTGGGGTATATGGGGAAAATTGCTATCGTATCCTATGTTGGTTTGAAAGGATTATGTACCCCAGAAAAGTCATGTTTAATCCTGATCTAATCTTGCAGAGGCAACCTTTTCTTTTAATCCCTATTCAACAATGTGGGTTGGGCTCTTTTGATTAGATTATATCCATGGAAATGTGGCATGCCCAATTGTGGGTATTAACTTTTTTATCAGATAGAGCTGTGACCCCACCCATTCTTGGTGGGTCTTGATTAGTTAACTGGAATCCTTTAAAAGAGGAAGCATTTTATAAAAACTTCAGAGCCAAAGGAGAGCCATGAGAACTATCAGAGCTCAGGCAGCCAGAGGACTTTGGAGATGAAGAAGGAAAACGCCCCTGGGGGAGCTTCATAAAACAAAAAGCCAGGAGAGAAAGCAGACATTGCCATGTTTGCGATGTGCCTTTACAGTTCAGAGAGAAATCCTGATCATTGGCCTTCTTGAACCAAGGTATCCTTCTCTAGATGTCTTAGATTGGACATTTCTATAGTCTTGCTTCAATCTGGACATTTCCACAGCTTTAGAACTGTAAACTTGCAACTTATTAATGCACCATTTCTGGTGTAATGCATTCCAACAGCTAGCAAACTATAACAGATTTTGGTGTCAAAAGTGGATTTCTGCTGCAGTTGGCAAATACCAAACATGTTGGAACAGCTTTTTAAATGGATAAAGGGAAGATTTTGGAGAAGTTGTGAGGAGCTTGACAGAGAAGGTCTACAGTGCTCTGAAGTGACTGTTGGCAGAAATGTGGACTCTAAAGATACCTCTGACGAGGCTCCAGACAGAAATGAAGCATATTTTATTGCAAACAGGAAGGAAGGTGATCCTTGTTTTTAAATGGCAGATCATCTGGCAAAACTGACGAGTGGCTTTGGCTGGAAGGCAGATTTTCAAAGCCATGAAGTTGGATATTTAGCACAAGAGATTTCCAAATTAAATGTGGAAAGTGCAGCCTGGTTTCTCCTTGTAGCTTATAGTGAAGCATGACAGGAAAGAGATAAGCTGAGAACTGAACTTTTGTGTATAAAGGAAACAGAAATTGATGGCCTTGAAAATTCTGGGCTTCCAGGAGGGGAGACTCCAGAGAATAGTGCCCCATGTAAGGATTTAACCAAATGTGGAACCAGCTGGTCATTTCAGAAAAATCCAGGATAGAAAATGGAGTTACCCAGGAAGGATTTGTGGAAACTCTTGTTGTCTGATGTGCGTGATCCTTGCTTACTAAGTCGAAAGCCAACAAGAGTGCTGTGGGACATGTATAAACAGAACTGCTACGAGTCTCGACTCGGGGGGCTCAGAAAAGAGAAAAAGTGAAGGTAAAATGTCTCCAGAGGCAGAACCATGGAGGCTGGGGTCTGAAATCAAGAAGCCTCAGGCCAGGAGAGTGGACCCACCCGAGCACATGGAGAAGGTGAGTTTGCCCTGAAGGTAGAGGATGGGCCTTCCACCTCATCGCAGTGGAAGAGCTGTGGTGCCTCAAGCCGTGGAGAGGGTGGAACACATTTCTTTGGGATTGGGGAGAGCCTAGTTGCTATTACATGGGGGGGTTGAGCGTATACCCAGGAGATGGCAGAGAGCCCGGGTGCAGCCCCAATACCGGAGAGGGAAGAGCTAAGAAAAGGGTGGTCTCCCCAATGTCCCCCAAGGTTGCATTCGGAGAGATGCAGCCCTTGGAAAGGGTAGGACTGTGGCTTTCTAAAGCCCCAAAGATAAATGACTCTCGGACTCTGAAATCTAATGGAGTTTGCCCTGCAAGTTTCGAAACTGCTTGGGTCCCTTGACCCCTGTGTTCGTTCCAATTTCTCCCCATGGCAATGGAAATATATATCCTACAACTGTCCCTCCTTTTTATGTTGGCAGCAAATAACTTGTTCTGAGTTTTACAGGTCCAGATCCAGGGGAGAATTTTGCCTTAGAACAAACCAGGCCTGTAACTGACTTTGATGAGACTTTGCACTGGTTTTAACCTTGTACTGTATTTGTATTGTTACTGAAATGGATTAAGGGTTTCGGATATTGTGATGGAATGAAGGTATCTTGTATATGGAAAAAACATGTCTTTTTTTAGGGCCCAGAAGGTGGAATGTGTTGGTTTGAAAGGATTATGTACCCTAGAAAAACCATGTTTTAATCCTGGTCCAGTCTTGTTGGAGCAACATTTTCTTTTAATCCTTATTCAGTAATGTAGGTTGGGATATTTTGATATCCCAACACGTCCAATTGTGGGTATTAATTTTTTGATTAGATGAAGATGTGACTCCACCCATTCCAGGTGGAGCTTGATTAGTTTACCGGAATCCTTTAAAAGTGGAAGCATTTTATAAAAACTTCAGAGCCATGAGAACTACCAAAGCCCACACAGCCAAAGATCTTTGAAGATGAAGAAGGAAAGCGCCCCTGGGGGAGCTTCTTGAAACAAGCCAGGAGAGAAAGCTAGCAGATGTTGCCATGTTCACCACGTGCTTTTACAGTTGAGAGAAAAATCCTGAACGTTATCAGCGTTCTTGAACCACGGTATCCTTCCCTGGATGCCTTAGATTGGACATTTCTACGGTCTTGCTTTAATTTGGACATTTTCACAGCTTTAAAACTGTAAACTTGCAACTTATTAAATTTCCCTTTTTAAAAGCCATTCCATTTCTGGTATTTTGCATTCCGGCAGTTAGCAAACTAGAACACATGCTATGGGATATATTTAACAGGAAATCATCAACAGTACCACACCAACACTAGGGGTCAATAATGAAGGGAAGGATAAGAGTTAATGGGCGGTTTGGTCTCTCTAAAAAATACTTATAAGAAAACAGGGGCCTAAATGGTAAGCTCTTACAATAGTCACATTTAGCCCAAGTGGTTATTATCACTTCTGGATTGTGAGAGGCTGTTTTATATATGTATAATCTTGTATTTAGAGTTAAGAATGAAGTTGATCAAGTCGGGATTAAGGTAATTCAAAATACAGGGGCAAGGAAGACATTGTCTGTATTATATAACCTCATCTACTCTTTGAGATCAAAGTAGGAAAGATTTATTTTGTCCAGAAACTACATTTTCTGTGACACATAATCTAATTCAACCTGTCTGGATAGGTCATTTATATAATCCAAACACAGGGAAGCCCAGAGAAGGAATGAGAGCCTTTAATCCTGTATAGCTTAATTCAATGCCTGGATATATCTCATATTTTATTAAGCAGATAATCAAAAAGTATTGGCAAATTCCCTTAAGGGAGGGGAGAAAAAATAAAGAACTATTAAACTTTACTATCAGGGAAACCCCTGATACTGTGTCAAACATTAGGGACATCCAAATCAATAGGCCAAGCCCTCAATCTTGAGGCTTGCTCTTGTGAAGCTTATGTAATGGAGAAACTTAGCTTAGTTATAGGTATGCCTGAGAGTTACTTCCAGAGGACCTCTTTTATTGCTCAGTTGTGGCCTCACTCTCTCTAAATCCAACTCTGCAAGTGAAATTGTCCTCTCCACTAAGTGGGACATGACATCCAGGTGTGAAAGTCTCCCTAGCAGCATAAGAGATGACTTTCAGGGATGAGTCTGCCCTGGCCCAGTGGGATCAACAATGCCATCCTGACCAAAAGCGGGAAAAGAAGTGTAACAAATAAGGTATCAATGGCTAAGAGAGTTCAAATAGAGTCAAGAGGCTACTGTGGCGGTCACTCTTATGTACGCTTCATTTGGACATTGCTACCTACTATAAGTTGCCAAACCCCAACCAAAACCATTCCTGCCAATCCTAAAGAACATCTAGGGTGTTATATAAGATTCCATGCATTAGCGTAACTTTCCAGAAACCTACAACCTCCAGATGAGTCCCTGGAACAAATTAGTCCTGAAATGCACAGGGGCCAGCATGTCCAGGACATCAACCAGTTCCATCCCCCATCCCATTTTATTGACAGCCACTTCTAACCTGAAAAAGTTAGAATGGGCAGAGCCCAAACACCCACCCCTAAAGAGTAGAAAAAAGATCAAAGGTGATACTGGAATTATATAGAGAAGGTTAACAAACAAGGACTCCTGAATCATTATACTGATATTTCTTTTAGTCTACAGTATCTTAGAGCAGCAAAAGTAAAACTATAAAACTGTGGAACTGTAACCCATACTAAACTCTGAAATTTGTTCTACAACTAATTGTTGTAATGTGCTTTGAAATTTTTTGCTTTTTTGTATATATGTTATTTTCCACAAAAAAGAAAAAGAAATATTTCTTTTAGCCTCCAGTGTTTTGGAGCAGCTAGAAGGAAAAAAATCTGAAATAGTGAAATGGTAACCCATAACAAACTCTGAAATCTGTTCTGTAACTACTCATTGAAGTAACTTTGAAAATCATTGCTCTTTTTTTCTTTGTATATATATGTAAAAATTAAAAAAACATTTAAAAAACCTAATGCATCACAACTATTTCCTTTATAGATATGTTTTCCCCTGCTTTATCTAAAAATAGTTTTGAGATATCTCTATTCATAATAAAAAGGTTCTGATCTCAAAACTTCATAAAATAAAAATGTAGATTAAGTTATTAGACATCAAAATAAATTGGTACTAAAAATAATAAAAAATAAAATGGTACTTATAATTGTTATGGCACTATGTGGGAGGTACTATTCTGGGCATTTATAGTACTCACTCATTCTCACCATCATGCTCTATGAAGTAGGAACTATTATTATCTTCATTTAACAGATGAGAAAAATGAAGCTTATACAGCTATCCAGAGGCCACACAGTTAGTAAGAGGGAGAGCCAAAATTTGAGCACACATCATCTGGCTCTAGGATCTGGAGGGATTCTGCTATACTACACTGTTCACTGCCTGCTTCTAAAGGCAGATTACGGTCTTTAAACAATTAACAAGAATTAGTCTCAATCTATTTTTTAAAAACAAACAAAACCTAAGTGCTGTTCATATCAGCACCTCAAGAGAAACATTTAGGTTTATACTTCTCTATAGTATTTAGAGTTTGCATTATTTTATGCTTACCTTTGCAAAGCTCCTCTATACTCTCCACATATACAAATACAAATGGGTTCATTCATCCCACCAAGTCTATCACAGTCCCTCGAACATGGCAGATACTCAACTCAACAGTTGCTGAGGATTAAAAAGCATCCAACAGGTATTCAATAAATATTTACTGAGTGAATGAATGAGTGAAATAAAGAGCTTCATAAACCATCAGGTCCCAGGATTATTAAATGGTTTGTTAACTTGAAATGAACTACAGTTTGATCACAAAAGTCACTGGTTTAGTAATCCTTAAATTGTGTCTGGTCTATTCTTGAGCTTCAAACACCTTCTGGACTAACACATTTCATAAACAAACCACTCATTATTCAAGATATGTCAAGCAATATTCATCTTTCAAGCTAGTTCTAATTTCCGAGGATTATCATTCATGCTTTTCCTAATGCAATACAATTTGATCATAGTCCATCCCAATCTTCGTCATTCCATTCAGGAGAGAAATTTCTTTTTTATTTTCATGAGCACCTTACCACTGCCTTCAACACTTTAACTGCCATTTTCTGGAAACTTCCCTCTTGCTTAATCTGTTCTTTCTTGAGGTGCAATAGTTGAAATCCAATCAACAAGCTGAGAGTAGATATACTGCAGTTTTACAAAGATAATGCAATCCATTTAAAAATTTTATTTCTCATAACCCTCTCGGTAATGACTAACATTTTATTGTCCTTTCTGGCAATCTATTTAGGCAACATACTCAGGGTTAAACTGATCACTAGGCCTAGCACCTCAGTTTTTGTTTTTTTTTTACCATACTGATACTCACTTGTCATTTTTTATTTATGCACATAGATACGAAAAATTTACCCTCAGCTTATCCTACTTAGCTAACTTCCTACTCAGAAAAGCTATCAGAGGCAAACCTGGAGGCGACTTTATTTGCTCCTTTATTTGCTCCTTTACAAGAACTAAGTTTAGTCTCAGTACCAGCCCCAAAAGGTATACTTTTTCCTCTTCCAAAATCAAAGCTAAGTATATTTCATAGGCTTTGGTATGTTTATTTCTTCATGTGCTGTTTTATAGTTAATATGTCATTTAATCTCAGATGTGAAAATTATCCCATTCTACAGAAAAAAAATAAAACTCAAAAAAGTTGAATAACTTACCCAGTAAATGATACTGCTGAGATTCAAGCCCAAGACTTTTCAAGTCCAAAATGAGTGTCTTTCCACTATACTACCAGGTTTCTCCTTAGCTGAACTACTACTAGTTCTTCCTATAAGAAGTCAGGTCCCTGTTTGAGTCAATACTACTACTTCTTGTTTGCCCATATAAGTAGCCATGTCCCCTCCCGGGGACAGGGGTTCTTAAACTAGGGTCCATGAACTCGGATGGAAAAAAATTTTATATCTTTATTTAGTAACCTGTAACTGAATTTAGTATTTCCTTCAATTTTGAAGACAGGCAATAAGCTACAGTAGTATTAGCAGGACCATTACAAGTTTTTATTTAACTCAGTAATAAAAAGCAAATATGTATTTTAAATATAATTGTACTTTATAGATTTAAAAGTCATTTTCGGTGAAGAGGTTCATAAGCTTCACTAGATTGCCAAAGAAGTCCAGGACACACACACAAAAATGTTAACAGCCCTGCTCTAGAGACCAACATACAGACTACAATTCTTGCAGTACACCCACATCACACAGTTTATGGATTTTCCTCTGGTTCTGTAGAAACATGGGTACAATTTAGTCCCTGTAATTAATTTATACCTAATTTGTCAATTATATTTTCTTTTATTATTGATCTCCTAATTCTGATCTAATACAAAAGGAAAATTCCCTTACAAACTTCTCATCAAAGACACAGGTATTAAGTTTCTTTGCTACCAGCTTTTCAACCCCCAAGTAAACCTACTGTATCATAATCAGCAAGTGAATCTAATGTTTCTATAACTGAATTTTGGACTTAATGTAGATAAATAATCTTACTGATAACTTTAGACTCCTTTGCAAAATATGCTTCAGGATATTTTAAGGAATGCAAAAGAGGTGCAGAAAGAGAATCCTATCACTTACTGGGTATGTGACTTCACTGGTTTCAATTTTTTCATTCATAAAATGGGGATATCTACCACAAAGGGCTTTGTGAAGATTAAAAGAACATAAAAGTACCTAACATACTGACTGGCTCATAGAAGTGCTTAACAAAATTAGAGCTATGCCTTTTTCATTCTCTTCCAATGTACTACAGTCTATTACATAAAATTCTTTTACTTGAGATCCAACTTTAAAACTTTTACCCCTTCTACTTACTGTATTACACAAAGTTCCCTATTAACCCTGTCCTATAGAAAGTTACCTATTAACCCTATCCCATTCTGAGCACTCTAAAATCCACTGCATCTCAGCATTTATGTCTTGTGTGAATTTCTGTGTTGATATGTTAAGTCCGCAAGCAGATTTTTATCTTCTTGTGTGCAGAAAAGGTACTTATTATTCCTCTCCTAACCCCATGTCTACAAAAGGAACTGGCAGACAAAACCAGTTATGATCCCTTCCCTTGGTAATACTATCACAAACTTTCATTTAGTGAAATTATAAAACATTAATTTATGGTCTGTTGCTTAGCCTCAATCACATTCCCACTTTGTTCTAGTCAAAATGTTTCTATTAGTCACAATTTTTCCTAATCACATTCATGGTCTTTACAGTCCTTTCCTAACAAAAGACAGAATTTTTTTTTTAAGTTATTGGATTCTTCTGAAACAAAACATAGCGGAAAATAACACAATACACTAAAATAAAGGGATTTAATCCTTTAAAAAATACAATTCATTTTAGAATCAAGTAAGTATGCAACCTTTACCATATCATAATCTCAAATTGCTATGTTATAGGAAGAAGTTCTAAAATTACAAATATAAAACACAACTGGAATGGAATATTATTCAGCAATAAAAGGGAAAGAAGTACTAATACATGCTACAACATGGATGAACGCTGAAATTATGTTAAAGGAAAACAAATCCAGTCACAAAAGAACACATGTTGTGTAAGTTTGTTTATGTAAAATGTCAAGAATAAGTAGAATTCAGAGAGACAGAAAGATTAGTGGTTGCCAGGTTCTAGAGAGGAGGGGGGAATGGTGAGTGATAACGAGTACTGAGCTTCTTTATGGGGTGATGAAAATGTTTGGGGATTAGATGATGGTAGATGCCAATATACTAAGAAGAACCACCGAATTGTGAACTGTAAAGAGACGGATTTTATGATATGTGAAGTGTATCTCAATAAATCTGTTTTGTTGTTTTTAAAGTCACCACCTTTATGCTACAATAATAATTTCCTTGGGAAAGGATATACTGAAAGTCACTCATTGGAAAACTAAGCTGTTTACCGGTGATGTCAGTGAGGTCAACCTCCAACTTCCCTCTATCACTCCTACCTATAAGTTTTTGAACACAGAACTAGCGACAGTGTGTGAACTGATGAGGAACATGGGGCACAGCTGGCTGTTAACCAGAATAGTGAGTGCCTTCTTAGGATCTATCACTCCTAAACTGTAGGGGGCTTCCACTCTTGGTGATTACGGAAGTAGCGGTTTTCATCAGCAAGCGCAAGAAGGAATGTCAAAAGAGGATGACACTTGCCTAAACGCCCTGTAAAAGCCCCCAAACACCAGGAGGGGTGTCACCCACACACTCTTAAGACTGTGCACATGTCAGCTTGCCCCGACCCAACAGTATCACCAATGAGCAGCGTGCCCCATTCACCAAGATCCCAAATTGCTCCCGATAAACTGGCACTTAACACACTATCAAGACTTTGGATCTCACTTATTTAAAATGACAGGCATAACCCTCACCCGGTTTCTACTGGCGCCCAACCAGCCCCCGCCCTGCCCCAATCCAACCCCAAAGCCACACACGTGTTAGCTCGACACCGCCTCACCGGGTCCCACGTGCACCTGGTCTAACACACTACCCACGTGTGGGCGCCCCACGTTCCTCGAATAGCTGAGATCACCGCGTGACCCCTGGCTCTCTAGAGGTATGAGAGAGGAAGGACGAGGCCCAGGTCTTCTGAGGTCCCAACCCTGCGGGGAGTGTCCACACCCATCCTCTCTACTAACCCCAACAAATCCAAGGGCCGGGGGCGACGGCCCCTTTAAGACGCGGCCCAGTCGTCGCCGGCAGAGAGGGGCGCAACCGGGGCTACACAAGCCCCCCCTCCGTTCGCCCGCCCACTTCTAGTCACCTCACCTCGGGCCGCCGGGCCCCGCCGCCGCGGCGGCGGCGGAGGGGGGGGCGGGGTGCGGGCGGGGTCCGGAGGGGGGGGTCGCCCCGCCGATGGTGGAGCCGCGGCTCGCTCGCTGAGGCCGTGGGACGGTGACTGCGTTGGACGTGGACGCTCCTAGCTCGCTCCCTTGGCGGCTCCTGGGACCCCAAGATGGCGGCGGCGCTGAGGCGGCTGCGGGCGCTGGGCCGGCAGCGGCGGCGGCCACTTTCACTCACTGAGAGGAGCGGAGCAGGGACACGGGGAGCCATGGCGGGGGGGAGGAGAGGCGCCATAGCCAGGCCAGAACAATCGAGCCGCTACTCGTCTGGCTAACCCCTGCCCCGCCCACGCTCACCCCCTGTCGCCAGCCCGTGGCCGCCCGCAATGCCCTGGCTGTCCGCCTCGTGCAGCCCGCACCCCGCCGCTGCCGCCTGATGCCCCGCGCGGACGGGGGTTCTGGGGGAGACCCTGATCCATACTATCTGAGTGCAGATTGGTCGAGGCTGGGATTGGCGAAGATTGCCGAAAGGCTGCGGGGAGGAGGAGGAGGATGTCATCACTGGAGTGAGCAAGCAGATCCCGCGGTAGCAGATCTCGCGAGAGTTCTCTATTCCTGCAACCGCCAAAGAAAGGTTACTTTTCCCGGAAGTAACGTCAATCGAAACGGCCCGTAATCCTGGGAGTATTCGTTCCCAGAAGCTGGAGGTGGAAGGGTGCTTTTGATTCGTTTATTTGGGGCTGCCAAGCACAGATAAAATTATTTAAAGGGAAGGATAGGCTCGGAGCTGATATTCCCCAGTTCTGCTTCTTTTGTTGGTCGTAGGTAGACTGGCAAGTGCCTGGTGTTTAAGCCCAGTTCTAAGCAGTAGTTTGGGGATTTACTTTAGGCTCAGAGACCAAACCGTGATGCTCTGGCATCGTTAGGCAAGATTCCTGTGAGATGGCTTTAGGACTCAAGGACTTGAGAACATACTAACCAGTTATTAAAAATGTCACCCTGTTGTCACACCCAGGGTGAAAAAAAAAGGGATTTTTTTCAATTATTTTTATTGAGATATTTTCATGCATCATGCAGTCCATCTGAAGTATACAATCAGTGGCTCACAATATCAACATCACATAGTTGTGTATTCATCAGCATGATCATTTTTAGAACATTTGCATCAAACCAGAAAAAGAAAGAGAAAAAAAGAAAATCCCCATACATCCCTTACCCATTACCCCTCCCTTCCACTTTACCCAATTTTTTTACCCATTATCTGCCCACTCCACCTCCTATTATTCCTTTATTTTTTGTCCTTATTTATTTATTTTTTTTAAACTCATCTATCCATACCCTGGATAAAGGGAGCATCAGATACCAGGGTTTTACAATCCCAGGTCACACTGTTAATCTAAAAAGTTATACAATCATCTTCAGGAATCAAGGCTACTGGAATACAGTTCAACAGTTTCAGGTATTTCTTTCTAACTATTCTAATATACTAAAAATCAAGAAGGGGCATCTATACAATGCATAAGAATAGCCTCCAGAATAAACTCTCAACTCTATTTGAAATCTCTTAGCCACTGAAACTTTGTCTTCTTTCTCTCTTCCTCCTTTTGGTCAAGAAGGCTTTCTCAATCTTATGATGTCCTGTCAAGGCTCATCCCTGGGAGTTATGTACCATATTGCCAAGGAGATTTACACCCCTGGAAGTCATGTCTCACAGTCTCACATAGGTGTGAGGGCGGTGAGTTCACCTACCCAGATGGTCGAGAGAGAGAGAGAGAGAGAGAGAGAGAGAGAGAGACCACATCTGAACAACAAAAGAGATTCTCTGGGGGTGAAAATTAAGCATAATTATAAGTAGGCTTAGCTTCTCCTCTGCAGGAATAAGTTTCATAGGGGCAAGCCCCACGATTAAATTGGTTGTCCCCAATGTTTGCGAGAATATCGTGAATTCCCCAGAAGGAGAAGTTCAGTATTTCCTCCTTTCTCCCCAGACCCTCAAGGGGACTTTGCAGATACCTTCAGTAGTAAATGAGAGTAACCGAACAACCAGGATCTGTGGTGAGAAGTAGCCTAGTGTAGAGGTTGGTTGTATATATGGATTGGAACTTCCCCAAAGTTAACTATTCTGTTGTTTTCTGCTTTAATCCATTTCAGTCTGATCCTTACCTCTTAAGCAGAACAGCATTTGCTAAGGTCATCAAGTAGCTTTCCTGTGCTAAATGCATTGGACTTTTAAAAAATCTTAAGGGCAAAAATGCTACCTTTTTTGTAAGAATGAAACAGATATAAGAAGATAAACAGGTATTGTGCAAAAGAAATTCAAGAAGGTAAACCAGCAACTGAAGTGATTGATTTCCTATAGAGAGCCATGGGGGGAAATGTGGAAAAAAAAGGAAGGAATGGGAATAGTATAGCAGGGATGTATAGAGGAGTCACTTGGGCTTTATTTACACATTGTCCACAATAATTCAATATGCAATAGCTAATTTTATTATGGTAATGTTTAAAAGACATTAGCAAATAAAACATACAGTATATTATGCAATTATAATTTTGAAGAAACTGATCCAGTCAACTTTAGGAAATATGTTTCAGATAAATAAGCAGAAACAATAACAACAACAACAATAAGGATGTGTGTGTGATGGTGGTGGTGGTGGTGGTGGCAGAAGCCCAAAATGGAATATAAATATTAACAAATTAACTGTATGAGTAACAGGCACACTGCAGGAAGTAGGGAAGAAAAGCACTAAGCTAAGGAAACTGAGGAAAACAGTATCGTTAGTAGTTAATGTATGGCTGAAGACCAAAAGAACTATATATAAATGGTGTGATCAACATAGTAAAAGTGGGTTAGCAATTTTGAAACTGTGTTAGTAGGACTGAACAAATAAGTAAATAGATTATAGATAATGTGTTAAGTTTCTCATTGTTGAAGAAAGAAGTTTTAAGGAAGGAACAGGACAAGCTGAAATGAAATGTGTTGATGGATTGAAATTTGAGGTATCAGAATATGCTCATCGTTTTTAATATGTGTACAGTAGATAAAGAAATAAGCTTGTATGCTTATACATAGATTAATATGCATACAAATATTTCCTAGTTCTTTCCTCTGACAGTATCTGGAGGGAGTGAGGACACCTAGTGTCCAGATCCTGATTTCTAAACACCATTTTCCAATAAAAGGAACCAAGAGAACCTTGGAGAACTAATTGATTCAGGGTGGGGCAGGGAAAATACAAGATGAATCTGGAACATCTTGTGATTTCAGAAAGAAAGGAAGTGCTTAAAAAAAAAAAAGAACATTGAGCCAACCTGGAAGAGCTCCTAGTGGAGATGCTTGGTAGACCCTAGCTTAACCAAGAGATCAAATTTACTGTCTCCAGTAAGATTCAGGAAATGTTCTAGACTAACGCAGACTAAAGAGATTGAATACTGAATAAAATAGGTGATCCATGATTTTTGTTTACCATAAAGAATATTATTGAGGCAGTTGGCAAAATTTGAGTAAGATCTATAGATTAAATAATAGTGGTCTATGTTAATTAATAGTTTCCTGAATTTGGTCATTGTGCTTATGTAAGAAACACACACAGAAGTATTTCGGGGCTTAGAAAATATTTAAATATATGAAAAATAGAGATAATAAGACAAGTGGCAAAATATTAACATTTGGGGAATCCAGGTGAAAAGTATATGGGAACTTTGCTAAAAGTTGCTATTCTTGAATTTTTCACTAAGTCCAAAGTTCTGTTAAAATAAAAGTTGTAGAGGTATCCTGCTATATGCAATCTTTTGGGACTTTCCTTTTTCACTTAATATTGATAAGATTCCTCACAACTGTTAGATAGCTCTGGAATTTTTTGTTTGTTTTAACTTTTTTTATTGTATACTATAACGTATATACAAAACAAAGCAAGAAAAAAGCAATAGTTTTCAAAGCACTCTTTAACAAGTAGTTACAGGACAGATACCCAAGTTTGTCATGGGGTATGATACCATCATCTCAGCTTTTTCCTTTTAGCTGCTCCAGAACATTGGAGATAGCACTGGAATTTGTACCTGTTTTTAAACAACTTTATCGAGATATAATTAACATACCACAAAATTCACCCATTTAAAGTATATAATTCAGTGGTTTTTACTATCTACATAGACTGGTACAATCTTTCCCTACCTCATAGTCTAAAAAATATCCACCATTATTTTCTACTACTATTTTTTTTTCACATTTTTGCCTTTAATCCTACTGGAATTAGGTTTTATATATAGTGAAAACTAAGTATCCAGTTTCATGCTTTTCCATATGGATACCCAGATTTTCAAAATCTGTTATCAAGCAGTCAGTCCTTTCTTTCCCACCACTCTGACATGCTACTTTCGTGTTTCCTGAAGTTCTTTACATGTGGTGGTCTATTCCAGGACTCCATTGGTCCGTTTGTCCCACCCCCACCTTCTCATGCCAATACCAGTTGTCTTACTTACTATAATTTCAAAATACATTCTGAAACCTGGCAGGCAAGTCCCTCTCTTTGCCCTTCCTCAGAACTGTTCTGGCTATTTGTGGTCCTTTACTCTTACATTTAAATGAAAAATATGGTTGGTATTTTGATAGTTTTTAATTTATAGGTTAATTTGGGGGAAAATGAACATTTTCATGATATTAAATCTTCTTGTTCATGATCATGGTATCTCCACATTTATTAGTTTTAGTTAGATCTTTCTTACAACCTCTTTTTTCTTTTTTTTTTTTTTTTTTTTTTTTTTTTGCATGGGCAGGCACCAGGAATCAAACCTGGGTCTCTGGCATGGCAGGCGAGAATTCTGCCCTAAGCCACCATTACACCGCCCTTTTTTACTTTTTTTTACTACCTCTTAATGACGTTTTTAACGTTTTTTTAAATTGTGAAATGTAACATATATACAAAAAAGCAATAAATTTCCAAGTACATTTTAACAAGTGGTTATCGGGCAGATTTTAAAGTTTGGCATGTGTTACAGTTCCACAATTTTTTGTTTTTTCTTCTAGCTGCACCAAGACACTGGAGACCAACATACCTCTTAATAACATTTTTTTTTCCCAAACATGGGCCGGCACTGGGAATTGAACCCGGGTCCCTGGCATAGCAGGCAAGAATTCTGCCACTGAGCCACTGTCGCACTGCCCCCTCTTAATAACATTTTTTAGTTTTTTCTGTAGAAATATTGGATCACGTTTGTAGATTAATTCCTAATTATTTGCTATTCTCAGATATTTTATATATTATAAATCTTTACATATAAGAGTTGTCTTCTCTTTCTATTGTTCTTGTTTCTTGTGCAC
Source organism: Myrmecophaga tridactyla (assembly GCA_004026745.1). NCBI lineage: Eukaryota > Metazoa > Chordata > Mammalia > Pilosa > Myrmecophagidae > Myrmecophaga > Myrmecophaga tridactyla. The sequence continues at coordinate 54,779 of PVIY010008780.1, read as the reverse complement.
CAACTTGAGTCTCATAGAAATATCACTCGTATTTTGAGTCATAAGGTATCCACACCTTCAACTGAAAGTGCCTTGTGAACAACGAAAACAACCTGCAAATGAAAGTTATTAGTGAGCACTCAAATATTTAACGAAGGAAGTATCCCAATTGAAATGATGAAATGAGTTTTATTACATGGTAGTTGTGGCAGCCGGAGTCATACTGAAGGAGAAAGATGTTCAGAATACAGAATGGAATGTCCTGACAGTTTCAGAGTGGTAGTCAGCAGGAGACTCAAGTCCTTTGAGAACAAAAAGGAGGCAATTGTTGGGGGATCTCTGAGGTAAAGAATTAGATTAGAGACACTTGGTACTAAGCATTTATTTTCTTGCTAGAAAATAAACTTGGCAGGTTAACAAAAGTAGCAAGTAACATTAAGTTTAGATAGTATCTTCCATATCAAGTTTCTCAACACAACATCTACAGGTAAGACATGCAGATTTGACTGATTGCTAGAAGAGATAAACAGAACACTTCACAAACATCTAGTACTAATGTTACATATTTATGTTTATATTTATCATGTCATATAATAACTGTAAAGATGATGGTATTAACATTTCCACTATACACATGAGAAAACAGAAACTCAGAGATTAAGCCCAAGATCACAAATCCAGCCATTGATAAAGCCAATACTTGACTCATGATCTCTGGATGCAAATTCTACATTGTTTCCACTGTATTCCAATCCATGAAAGAAAATCAGAACATCCTGGTGAAGAGGTCTGAAGGACTGTTCAGAGTCCTTTAACTCCTTTAGGCATGCTGGATTTTCTTTTGTCATTGTCAATTTTAAACTTTTAACTTTTTAAAAAACTTTTCTATTGTATAATATAACATATATACAAAGCCAAGAAAAAAAGCAATAATTTTCAAAGCACACTTCAACAAGTAGTTACAGAAAAGATCCCAGAATTTGCCATGGGCTACTTACTCTTCCATCATCTCAGATTTTTCCTTCAACCTGCTCCAGAACACTGAAAGCTAAAGGAACTTTTTCTTTTTTTATCATCACAGCTTTTTTTTCCGTTTTGTGAAAAATAACATATATACAAAAAAGCAATAAATTTCAAAACACATCACAACAATTAGTTGTAGGACAGATTTCAGAGTTTGGCATGGGTTACAATTCCACAATTTTAGGTTTTTACTTCTAGCTGCTCTAAGATACTTGAAACTAAAAGAAATATCAATATAATGATTCAGCAATCATACTCATTTGTTAAACCCTATCTTCTCTGTACAACTCCACCATCACCTTTGATATTTCTCCTACTCTTTAGGGGTATTGGGGCCATGCCCATTCTAAATTTTTCATGTTGGAAGGGGCTGTCAATAATATGGGATGGGGGGTGGAACTAGTTGATGTTCTGGAGAGGCTGGCCCCTCTGCATTGCAGGACTTACCTGGTCCAGGGACCCATCTGGAGGTTTTTTGTTTCTAGAAAGTTATCCTAGTGCATGAAACCTTTGCAGAATCTTATATAATGTCCTTGGTATTCTTTAGGATTGGCGGGAATGGTTTTGGTTGCGGTTTGGCAAGCTGTGATAGGTAGCAATGTCTAACTGAAGCTTGCTTAAGAATGACCTCCAGAGTAGCCTCTCAACTCCATTTGCACTCTCTCAGCCACTGATACCCCATTTGTTGTTACACTTCTTTTCCCCCTTTTCATCAAGATGGCATTGTTGATCCCACAGTGCCAGAGCCATGTTCATTCCTAGGAGTAATTTCTCACACTGTCAGAGAGACTTTCACCCCTGGATGTCATTTCCCATGTAGGGGGAGGGCAATGATTCCGATTGCAGAGTTGGGTTTAGAGTGTGAGAGGCCACATCTGAGCAACAAAAGAGGTTCTCTGGAAGCAACTCTTAGGCATACCTGTAGGTAGGCTAAGCTTCTCTGCTACGTACATAAGCTTCACAAGAGCACACCTCAAGATCAAGGGCTTGACCTATTGGGCTTGCTGGATTTTTAAGACAGTAGGTGGAGCAATCAAAATACAAAGAAATTAGATATATTTAGTGATAATGACACCAGACCCTTTAATTTTGTGCTACAGTCAGAGCCTGTCAAGGAGGGAGATGTAATAAAAATTAATTTATTTGAGTGTGTAAAATCTGGCATGCTGAAATTATTGTAATTTGACATGTTTTCCTTCTTTTCTCCATTTTACAGGGTCATTCTACAATAGAGAAGATGTGAAAGAAGCATTAGATTGATATGAAGATAGACGTAAATATTTATTAAAAGAATAATTTTGAGTATTGCTGGTCCTAGTTTGCAAGCTGCCAGAATGCAATGTTCCAGAAACAGAATGGTTTTTATAAGGGGGAATTTATGACGTTGCAAATTTACAGTTCTAAGGCTGTGAAAATGTTCAAATTAAAGCAAGTCTATAAAAATTTCCAAATTAAGGCACCAGCAAGAGGTTTCTTCACTCAAGAAAGGCTGATGGCACACTTATCTACTGTTGGTGGGAATGTAAAATGGTACAACCGCTTTTGAAGGCAGTGTGGCGTTTCCTCAGGAAGCTAAGTATAGAATTGCCATATGATCCAGCAATACCATTGCTAGATATCTGTTCAGAGGGCACAAGGGCAAGGACACAAATGGACATTTGCACACCAATGTTTATAGCAGCATTATTTAAATTGCCAAGAGATGGATGCAGCCCAAATGTCCATTCAAGATGAGTGGCTAAACAAGCTGTGGTATATACATACAATGGAATATCACGTAGCTGTAAGACGGAATAAAGTCCTGAAGCATGTAATAATGTAGATGGACCTTGAGGACATTATGCTCAGTGAAATTAGCCAGAAAAAAAAGACAAATACTGTATGGTCTCACTGAAATTAACTAACATTAATGAGGGAACTTGGAGAATTTCAATTAAGAACACAGGTTATCAGGAGATAGAAATAGGGTAGAGATTGGGTAATTGGTGCTAAAGGGATACAGATTGTGCCCCAGGACTGATTATAAAAATTCAGAAATGAATAGCACAAATACTATCTGATTGTAGCGCAAAAAATGTAAGTACACTGAATGAAGCTGAATGTGAGAATGATAGAGGAAGAAGGGCTGGGGGCACATATGAAACTGAAGGAAAGATAGATGACAAAGACTGAGATGGAATAATTTAGGAATGCCTAAAGTGTACAATGATAGAGATTAAATGTACAAATTTTAAAATGTTTTTGTATGAGGAAGAACAAAGGAATGTCAGTATTGCAGGGTGTTGAAAATAGATGGTCATTCATATTTTAAAACTTCAATTTCTGCATGAGACTAAAGCAAGAAATTTTTATTTGGTGCAAAATTTACATTTTGACTATTGCAGTTCCTAATTTAACTTATATGGACAGTTTAATTGAACACCATAAGTACATGAAACCTTGAATAGGGAATGAGATTTTGTTGGTTTGTCTGGGTTAGTGTGATGCACTGATAAATCCCAGAGTGATCTGAATAGTGAATAAAGAAGTATTTTCAAAGTCCCCTTGGAGGAATGGTGAAAAAGGGGGGAAAAATTCAACTTCCCCATTTGGAGAATTCCTAATATTCTCCAAGCAGTGGGGACAACCAAATCAAAAGGCCCTCAATATTGGAGTTTGCCCCTGTGAAATCTATCCCTGCAAAGGGTAGGGTAAGCCTAAGAGTCACCCCCAGAGAATCTCTTTTTGTTGCTCAGATGTGGTCTTTCTCTCAGCTGTCACAGCAAGTGAACTCATTGTCCTCCCCACTCTGTAGGACATGACTCCCAGAAGTGTCAACCTCCCTGGCAACGTGAGACAGAAATCCTAGAATGAGCTGAGATTCAGCATCAAGGGATTGAGAAAATCTTTTCGACCAAAAGGGGGAAGAGAGAAATGAGACAAAATAAAGTGTCAGTGGCTGAGAGATTTCAAACAGAGTTAAGAGGTTATCCTGGAGGTTATTCTTATGCATTATACAGATATCCACTTTTAGTTTATACAGATATCCCCTTTTTAGTTTATGGTGTAGTAGAGTGGCTAGAGGGAAATACCTGAAGCTGTAGAGCTGTGTGCCAGTAGCCATGTTTCTTGAAGGTGATTGTAAAATGATATAGCATTTACAATGTGATGGTGTGATTGTGAAAACCTTGTGTCTTATGCTCCTTTTATCCAGGATATGGACGGATGAGTAAAAAATATGGATAAGAAATAAATAATAGGGGAAACAAAGGTTAAAATAAAGTAAGTTGAAATACTAGTGGTCAACGAGGGAAAGGTAAGGGGTATGATGTGTATGAGTTTTTTCTTTCTTTCTCTTGCTGGAGAGATGCAAATGTTCAAAAAAAAAGATCATGGTGTGACTACACAACTATGTGATGATATTGTGAGCCATTGATGTAAACACCATGAATAGAATATTTGTATGTCAAGAATCTTTGTATGTTTGTTGTTTACAATAAAAATATCAAAAAAAAAAAAAGAAAGAAAAAAGAAAGGCCAATGAATTTCAGGGTTTCTCTCTCAACTGGAAAGGTACATAGTGGGCATGGCGACTTTTGCTAGCTTTCTCTCCAGGCTTCTTGTTTCATGAAGCTCCCCCGGGGACGTTTTCCTTCTTCATTTCCAAAGGTCTCTGGCTGCATGGGTGCACGTGATTCTTATGGCTCTCAAGCTTTTTCCAAAATGTTTCCTCTTTTAAAAGATTCTAGTAAATTAATCAAGACCAACCTGGAATGGGTGGAGTCACATCTCCATCTAATCAAAGGCTAATACCCACAACTGGGCGAGTCATCTCTGAGGAGATAATCTAATCAAGTTTCCAACCTGCAATAGGGATTAAAAGAAATGGCTGCATCCACAAGATGGATCAGGATTAAAACATGGCTTTTCTAGGGTACATAATTTTTCAAACTGGCACATTGCTTAAGAAGAATAAAGAAAAATTCTTAGAGGTAAGACCAACAGATAGTTCTGATGCTGATAATATCTTGCATATGGTTGGAACTTATATATGCCTTATGAGGTAGCTACTGTTGCCACTTTGAAATTAAAAGAATCTGAAAAAAATATGTGGGGTAGGGGAGTGGAATATTAGATATAAAGGGAAAACACAGTGTGTAATGGTGCAGAGCCTTGGAAAAACAGTGTGATGGTTCTCCAAAAAGTTAAAGATAGGGTTCCTATTTGATCCAGCAATTCCACTTCTAGGTATATACCCAAGAGAAATGAAAACATAAGTATATTCCAAAATTTGTACACAAATGTTTATAGCAACGGTGTTCATAATTGCCAAAAGATGGAAATTACCCAAATATCTATCAACTGATGAACAGGTAACAAAATGGGGTATATCCATATAATGGAATATTATTCAGTCATAAAAAGGAATAAACTACTGATAACACTACAACATGGCTGACCCTAGAAAGTATTATGCTAAGTGAAAGAAACCAGTCCTACAAAAAGACCATAATCTTCATATCATATGATTCCAGGTATATGAAATGTCCAGAAGAGGGAAATCTATAAAGTAGACTGGTGCTTTTTTAGGGAGGCAAGTAACAGGGAGAGCAAACCCCCCACTCCAAGAGGACTGAACCTATGTGTCTCTTGAAAGATTTGCTTGTTCCATTAAAGGCTGTGAGACATTCAGGCAGTTTTTAAGCATCTTATCACAGTCAAGTCTCAAAAGCCCTCTCTGAGGCCCTTCCTTCACCCAGAGTGAGAGCAGAGCAGGCCCTGCCTCTCCTCAGGGAGACACTTTGTTCCTTTCAGTCAGCAATGCACTTTCCATGGTACCCTTTGCCCTACCAAACTCCCTCTCTGGGATTGTAAAAACAGGTTGGAACAGAGTTCACAGAGGGCGTGGCCATGAGCCAGGAGACGGTGTTGTGTATGGTCCATCTATCTCCTGGGGTCTGCGGTTCTCTGTTTCTCTTCTTCAGGACTCAACTCATATGTCTGAGGGAAGTTAGTGAAAGGGAGTCAGTTTCAGTCCATGAGAACCAGGTTTGCAGTATGAGGCCCAGGAAGACGCTGAACTCATGCTGGTCATGGACTATCCAGCAGACCAGGAGGTCACTTCACCCTTCTTTCACACCTTGTTTTAGAACTTTACTCTCATTATCTCAGATTTTTACTGATAGGTGAAGGCTGTTGAGTTAGAGTACAACTAAACTAAATGTAAATATATTCAGGAAGAAATCCAGAAGCTGGTTGGAAACTGTTATGGTGAGAAATGTGTATCTGTATTTACAATGGAGTAGCTTTACATGTGTCCAAGGAGCATCTGGTCCCCGACTGGATGAACTGGAACAGTACATCCTGATATTGGAGAGGAGAATTCAGATATCCAAAAAAATTCCTCAAAACATGGGGTATTCCTTTGGGAACCCAAGGTCTGTAAAAGTAAGCCAAATGGAAAAATAAAACCATAAAAGTACTAGAAGAAAGCAAATATTAATTTGTATAATATTGGAGAGAAGAGACCCTTTTAAGCTTGCCATGAAATCCAGAAGTCATAAAGGAAAAGGTTGATAAATATGATAACATAAACAATTAACTCTAATGTAAAAATCACCAGAAATCAAATTAAAAAGCTAAAATTTCTTTAATGTACAGAAATCATTCTTATACCAAATTAAAAATTAAAAGCCTAATAGGAAAAAGTGAAAAGGATGGAAAACATAATTCATTCATCTGTTCAATATGTATTTATTGAATGCTTCATACATACCAGGCATGCTTCCAAGTAAAGGAAATACAGCTTTGCAAAACAGCAGTATCAACAATAAGGAAAAATATCAAAGGTTAATAAACAAAATATCATTTATAATAAAATAAATACAAATTGTTTAAAAATTGAAACACTATTTTCACTTACAATGTTGGCAAAGATTAAGCTTAAAATAGCAAGGCTGAGGGGAGATAGGCACCAATATATACTAATGAAGAAGTATCTTTTCAGGGGACTTTCACTTGTTTCTTTACAAACATCTGATTTAAGGATAAAAAAGCAAGTAGAGGGCAGTGCGACAGTGGCTTAGCAGGCAGAGTTCTTGCCTGCCATGCCGGAGACCCGGGTTTGATTCCTGGTGCCTGCTCATGAAGAAAAAAAGTAGATAAAAATACAAGGCTGAACTATATGCCATCGACTTTAAATATAAAGACTTATGTAGGTTGAAAATAAGGGTTTGGAGAAAGATATACTATGCTAATACTAATCAAAAGAAAACTGGAGAATAGACAAATCCACTATTATAGTTGGAGACTTCAGTCTCCCTCTCCAGTAATTGAAAGGTCTAGCAGGCAGAAAATCACTAATGACGAATTCGAATTGAGCAGCACCATCAACCAACTAAATCCAATCGACATTTATAGAATACTTCATTCAACAACAGCAGAAGATACATCCTTCTAAGCTTACATGGGCCATTGACCAAAATAGATCACATCCTAGGCCATAAAACATACTTCAACAAATTTAAAAGAATAGAAATCACATAAAGTATGCTTTTGCATCACAATGGAATTAAACTATAAATCAGTCTCAGGAAGACAATGAAAAAATCCAAAAATAATTAGAGATTAAAGAACACTCTTCTAAATAACACATGGACCAAAGAAGAAATACCATGAAAAAGATTTTAAAATATTTTGTACTAAATAAAAATGAAACTGCGACATCAAAATTAGTGACTAATAGCAAAAGCAGCGCTCACAAAGAAATTTATAGCACCAAATGCATATATTAGAAATAAAGATCTAAAATCACTAAGCTTGCATGTTAGGAAACTTAAAAAAAAGAAGAGCAAATTAAATCCAAAGTAGGCAAAAGAAAGGAAATAGTAAAAATCAGGGAAGAAATCAATGAAATTGAAAACAGGAAAACAATACAGAAAAACAATGAAACCAAAGTCGGTACTTTGAAAAGATCAATAAAATTGATAAACTTCTAGTCAGACTGAACAATATAAAAAAGAAGATACAAACTACTAATATCAAAAATGAAAGAGAGGGTGGGCCATGGTGGCTTAGCAGGCAGAACTCTTGCCTGCCATGCCAGAGACCCAGATTCGATTTCCAGTGCCTACCCATGTGAAAAAAAAAAGAGGGACTATCACTAGAGGTCCCGTGGCATTAAAAAGTCAAAAAAGGAATATTATGAACAACTCTTTGTCCACAATTCACTAACTTTGAAGAAATGGACCGATATCTTGAAAGATGCAATCTACAAAAACTTATACAATAAGAAATAGATAATATGAATAAATCTGTCTATTAAAGAAGTTGAGTCAATAATTAATAACCAGGAGATCAATACTCAAAAAAACAATCATGTCTCTATACACCAGGGACAATATGAAGAGTAAAACAATAAAATTCCATTTACAGTAGCAACTAAAATAATAAAATATCTAGGAATAAATTTAACCAAGGATATAAAAGACTTGTACAGGATAACTACAAATCATTGTTGAAAGAAATTAAGGGAAACATAAATAAATGGAAATATATCCCTGTGTTCATAGTTTGTGTATTAGTCAGGGTTCTCTAGAGAAACGGAACCAAGAGGAAATATCTGTAAATATGAGATTTATAAGTGTCATACAACCATGGGGATGCATGAACCCACAATCCATAGGGCAGACTGCAAAGCTGGTAACACTGATGAACGGTCTCAACAAACTGCACAAGAGAGGTTCACTGGCAGAATAAAAAAGTGAAAATTCTCTCTTCTCCGTTAAGAGTCTCCAACTTGGGAGAGTTCAAATAGTGTTGAGAGACTACTGTGGAGGTCACACTTATGCATGCTTCAGTTAGACGTTGCTACCAATCATGACTTGTCAAACTCCAACCAAAACTAGTCCTGCCAATCCTAAAGAACACCTAGGGCAATATATAAGATTCTACAACACTGCCATGCATTAGGGTAACTTTCCAGAAACCGACAACCTCCTGATGGGTCCCTGCCCCAGATAAGTCCTGAAATACAGAAAGGGCAGCCTCTCAAGAACATCAGCTAGTTCCATCCCCCTATCCCATTTTATCAACAGCCCACTCCAACATGAAAGTTAGAATGGGCATAGCCCAAATACCCCTAAAGATTGGGAGAAAGATCAAAGGTGATAGTGGAGTTATACAGAGAAGGTACGATTTAACAAATAAGTATGACTGCTGAATCATATTGATACTTCTTTTAGTCTCCAGTATCTTAGAGCAGCTAGAAGTAAAAACCAAAAATTGTGGAATTGTAACCCATACCAAACTCTGAAATCTACTCTACAACTAATTGTTGCGATGTGCTTTGAATTTTATTGCTTTTTTATGTATATGTTATTTTTCACAAAAAGAAAAAAAAAAAGTCAACTGTGATAAATGCACTGCTATATGATGACATTGTGAACCATTGTTTGAAAACTTTGTGAATCTTGAATCTATAATATATATCAATAAAAATAAATAATACAAAAAAGAAAAAAATCTTCAATTGATTGGATCAAATCCAACTGATTGAATTACCTCATTTGTGGGAGGCACACCCTTAGTTGATAGCACAACTGTCTGATGATTTAATAAACCAGCCTTCTGGTTTATCAACCAGCCACTAAATATCCTCGGAGTGAACAGACCAGTGCTTGCCTGACCAGACAACTGAGCACCATCACCTGACCAAGCTGACACCAGAACCTAACCATCATAGATTGTAAGACTTAATATCTTACATTTCTGCCTGCAGTGATTTATAGATTCAATGCAATTGCAATCAAAATTCCAACAGCCTCTTCACAGAAATAGAAAAGCCAATCATCAAATTCATAGAGAAGGGCAAAGGGCCCTAATAGTCAAATCATCTTGAAAAAGAAAATAGAGTTGGAGGACTCACATTACTGATTTCAAAGTCCTACCAAGCAAAAGATGATGTCATCCATTTATTAGAACTTCAACTTCTGTATAAGGCCAAAGGAAGAGATGTTTATTTGGTGCAAAATTTATATTTTGGGTTGTGTATTACCTAATTTAAGTTGTATGGCCAATTTAGTTGAACACCATTTGTACATGAAATCTGGAAGAGGGCATGAGATTTTGTTGGTTTGTCCAGTTCTGTATGAGGCCAAAGGAAGAGATGTTTATTTGGTGCAAAATTTATATTTTGGGTTGTGTATTACCTAATTTAAGTTGTATGGCCAATTTAGTTGAACACCATTTGTACATGGAATCTGGAAGAGGGCATGAGATTTTGTTGGTTTGTCCAGGTTAGTGTGATGCCCCGATATATTCCAGAGTAATTTGGGCAGTGAATAAAGAAGTATTTGCAATGTCTCCTTGGGGGACTGGGGAGAAAGGAGGAAATATTCAACTTCCCCATTTGGAGAATTTCTGATATTCTTGCAAGTAGTGGGGACAAATCTATAGACCAAGCCTTCAATCTTGGGGTTCGCCCCTATGAAACTTATTCCTGCAAAGGATAGGCTAAGTCTACTTAAAATTAGGCTTAAGAGGGTGGTGTGATGATGGCTCAGAGGCAGAATTCTTGCCTGCCATGACAGAGACCCGGGGTCAATTCCCACTGCCTGCCCATGTTAAAAAAAAAATTATGCCTAAGAGTTACCCCCAGAGAACCTCTTTTGTTGCTCAGGTGTGGCCTCTCTCTGTAAGCCAATTGAGCAGGTGAACTCACTGCCCTCCCCCACCCCACCCCCACCCCGACCCCCATGTGGGAAACGACTCCCAGGGATGTAAATCTCCTGGCAATGTGGGACAGAACTCCCGGGATAAGCTGGGACCCAGCATCATGGGATTGGGGAAGCCTTCTTGACCAAAAGGGAGAAGAGAGAAATGAGACAAAATAAAGTTTCAGTGGCTGAGAGATTTCAAACAGAGTTGAAAGGTTATCCTAGAGGTTATTCTTATGCATTATATAGATATCTCTTTTTAGTTTAAGCTGTATTGAAGTGGCTGGAGGGAAGTACCTGTAACTGTTCAGCTGTGTTCCAGTATCCTTGATTCTTGAAGATGATTATATAAAGATATAACTTTTACAATGTGATGGTGTGATTGTGAAAACCTTGTGTCTGATGTTCCTTTTATCCAGAGTATGGACAGATGAGTTTAAAAATATGGATAAAAAATAAATGTATAATAGGAGGGATAAGTTGTAAAATAAATTGGGTAGATGGAAACAGTAGTGGTAAATGAGAGGGAGGGGTATGGGGGGATGTATGAATTTTTTATTTTTATTTCTTTTTCTGGAGTGTTGCAAATGTTCTAAAAAATGGTCATAGTTATGAATGTACAACTATGTGATGACATTATGAGCCATTCATTGATTGTACACCACGCATGGACTATATCTGTGTGAAGATTTGTTAATAAAAACATTTTAAAAACCTACCAAGCTATACTAATCAAAGTAGTGTGGAATAGGTGCAAGGACAGACGTATGGACCAATGGAATAGAATTCAGAGTTCAGAAATAAACACACACATCTATGGCCAGCTGATTTTTGAAGAGGGTTCCAAGTCCACTCAATGGGAAAAGAATAATCTTTTCAACAGTGCTGGGAAAACTGTATATCTACATGCAAAAGAATGAAAGTGGATCCATATCTCACACCATATGCAAAAATCAACTCAAAATGGATCAACAACCTAAATATAAGAGCTAAATTATAAAAGTCTTAGAAGAAAAACTAGCGAAATATCTCCAGGACCTTGTATTAGGCAATAGATCCTGAGACTTTACTTCCAAGTGCATGTAACAAAAGGAACGATAAATTGATTTCATCAAGATTGCAAACTTTTGTGCATAAAAGGACATTGTCAAGAAAGTGAAAGACAATCTGCAGAATTGGAGAAAATATTTGGAAGCCATATATCTACAATATATAAAGAACTCTTAAAACTCAACAACAGAAAATTTTTTTTAAGTGAGAAAAGGACCTTTAGCTTCCTAGCTGGTAAAACAAATACCATACGGTGTGTTAGCTTAAACAATGGGAATTTATTTGCTCACAGTTTTGAGGCTAGGAGAAGTCCAAAACTGAGACATCAGCAAGGCAATGCATTTATTCCAGAGGAATGTGGCATTCTGGGGCTGGCCGCCAGCAATCATTAGCTTTTCTGTCACATGGCAGCGTACATGGCAGCGGTATTTTCTCCTTTCTCTTCTGGTTTCCTTTGACTTTCAGCTTCTTTCTTCCTATAGTGTTTTTCTGTATCCAATTTCCTTTGCCTATAAAGACTGCAGCCATATTGGATAAAGGCCCACTTCATTCACTTTGGACACACTTTAATATCATCTTCAAAGTTCCTATTTACAAAAGAGTTCACATCCACAAAACCAGGAATTGATATCTGAACATGCCTTTTGTTGGGGACATGATAAAATCCCCAACAGACTTCAATAGACATTTTGCAAAAGAAGATATACAAATGGTCAATAAGCTCATAAAAAGATTTTCTTTTCTTTTTTTATTAATTAAAAAAAATTTTTTAAATACCAAAAAACACCAAACATATGCAAACATTCGTAGCTTTTGATCATTCCATTCTACACATATAATCAGTAATTCACAATATCATCACATAGTTGCATATTCATCATCATGATCATTTCTCAGAACATTTGCATCAATTCAGAAAAAGAAATAAAAAGACAACAAAAAAAAATTCATACATACCATACCCCCCACCCTCCCCCTCACCAATCACTAGCATTTCACTCTAAATTTATTTTAACATTTGTTCCCCCTATAATTCATCTTTTTTCCATATGTTTTACTCGTCTGTTGATAAGGTAGATAAAAGGAGCATCAGACACAAGGTTTTCACAATCACACAGTCACATTGTGAAAGCTATATCATTATACAATCATCTTCAAGAAACACGGCTACTGGAACACAGCTCTACATTTTCAGGCAGTTCCCTCCAGCCTCTCCATTACATCTTGGATAACAAGGTGATATCTATTTAATGCATAAGAATAACCTCCAGGATAACCTCTCGACTCTGTTTGGAATCTCTCAGCCATTGACACTTTATTTTGTCTCATTTCACTCTTCCCCCTTTTGGTCGAGAAGGTTTTCTCAATCCCTTGATGCTGAGTCTCAGCTCATTCTAAGGTTTTTCTCAATCCCTTGATGCTGAGTCTCAGCTCATTCCAGGATTTCTGTCCCACATTGCCAGGAAGGTCTACACCCCTGGGAGTCATGTCCCACGTAGACAGGGGGAGGGTGGTGAGTTTGCTTGTTGTGTTGGCTGGAGAGAGAGGCCACATTTGAGGAACAAAAGAGGTTCTCTTGGGGGTGACTCTTAGGCCTAATTTTAAGTAGGCTTGAACTATCCTTTGTGGGGTACTGTCATAAGAACAAACCCCAAGACTGGGGGCTCAGCCTATAGCTTTGATTGTCCGCACTGCTTGTGAGAATATCAAGAATTCAACTTGGGGAAGTTGAATTTTCCCCCTTTCTCATCATTCCTCGAAGGGGACTTTGCAAATACTTTTTTATTCACTGTTCAAATCACTCTGGGATTTATCGGGGCATCACTCTGGACAAACCAACAAAATCTCATGCCCTACTCAAGGTTCTGTGTACTTATAGTGTTCAATTAAGCTGTCTACATAAGTTATATTAGGAAATGCACTAGTCAAAATATAAATTTTGTACTAGATAAACATTTTTTGCTTTCATTTTTAACATCAATAGCCACTAGGGTAATGCAAATCAAATCCACAATGAGAAGCACCTCACACTAACTAGAATGGCTACTATTTAAAAATAATAATAACATGAAAAACAGGTGTTGGCAAGGATGCAGAGAAACAGGAAACTTTATATATTGTTGGTGGGAATGTAAAATGATGCAGCTGTTGTGGAAAACAGTTTGACAGTTCCTCAATAATTTAAACATGGAACTACCATGTGACCTGACAATCACACCTCTAGATACATACCCCAGAGACGTGAAAGCAGGGACTCAGACACCAGTGTTCATAGCAGCATTAACATTTACAGAAGTATTATTCAATAGCTAAAAAATGGAAGCAATACAAATGTCCATGAATGGATGAACAAAATATGATATATATATAGACAGATAGATAGATAGATATAGATATAGATATAGATATAGATAGACATAAAATGGAATACTCAGCCATATAAAGGGATGAATCATGAAGACATCATGATGAGTGAAATCAGGAAGACACAAAAGGACAAATATTGTCTGATTTCACTTACATGAAATAACTAGAATATGCAGATTCATAAAGAAGGAACATAGATTACAGGTTACCAGGGATGGGAGTTAAGGGGAATGGGAAGTTAATGTGTAATGGGTGCATAGTTTTGTTTGGAGTGATGGACACGTTTTGATAATGAATGGTAGTGTTCGTAGCACAACATTGTGAATATAATTAAAGCCATTGCATTGTATGCTTGAAAAGTGTTAAAATGGGAAATTCTATGTTGTATATATGTTACCACAATAATATAAAAAATATAATGTTCCAAAGCAGATAACAGAAGGCCCAAATTGTTTCATTGGTGAATTCTACCACATATTTGTAGAAGAAATTATATCTATTTTCTACATTCTCTTCCAGGAAATACAGGCAAAGAGAGCCCTTTTAACTCATTTTATGAGGCCAGCATTACCCTAATACCAAAACCGGACAAAGATATTACAAGGATGAAAAATTACAGACTAATAATATCTCTTATGAACATAGATCCAAACATCTTGAACAATATATGAGCAAATCAAATCCAATAATGCATAAAAATAATTATATACCATGATCAAGTGGGATTTAGTCTAAGTACGCAAGGCTAGTTCAACATTGAGTAACAATGTAATTTATCACATAGGCTAAAGAAAAATTATTATGATTGTGTTAGTTTTATAGACTGCTCAAGCAAATATCATGAAATTGTATTTAAATAGTGGGAATTCATCTGTTCACAGTTTTGAGGCCAAGAATATGTCCAAATCCAGGCATCATCTAGGCAATGCATTCTCCCCAAAGACTCTGATGTCGTAGGGCTGGCTGCTGATGATCCTTGGTTCCTCTGTCACATGGCAAGGCTTATGGTGGCATTTCCTGGACTTTTCTCTTCTGGGTTCCATTTCAGTTTCTTGCTTCCTGTGATTTTCTCTCTGTGTCTGAATTTCATTCTCTTTTAAAGGACTCCAGTAACAGGATTAAGATCCATCCTGATTGAGGTGGGATACAACTTAACTGAAGTAACCTCATCAAAAAGATCCTACTTAGGATGGGTTTATACCCACAAGAATGGATTACACTTAAAAACATGTTTTTCCTGGGAACGAGAGGCACCTGGAAGCGTCCGGCCAGGCCTGCCCTCCACCTGCACCCATGTCTGCCGCTGGCTCTGGGGCACGGTGTGCCCCTGCCATTGCAGGAGCAGCCTGCAGTCTCCGGAACCCACAGGAGGTGCTTGGCACACAAGCTCCTTAAGGAGCTGTAGTACGGGCAGATGGAGCACATCTTTCAATGCGGCTCCAGAAAGGAGGATTGCGCCTACACCAGCACCAGCACCCAGTCCGCATTGGGTCTGCCCTTACAGCGTGAGAAATGAATTTCCTCTGCTGACCACCAACCATGTATTCTGGGTGTTTTGGAGGAGTAGCTGTGGCTTGTCAAGGGATCCACAAAGGCTAAAGACCTCCCTTCCAAGAGAGTGAAAATCTGGGACAGCAATGGATCCCGCAACTTTCTGGGCAGCCTGGAATTCTCCATCAGAGAAGGAGACCTGGACCCAGTTTATGGCTTTCAGTGGAGGCATTTTTGGGCAGAATCCAAAGATATGAATTCCGATTATTCAGGCCAAGGAGTAGACCAACTGCAAAGGGTGATGGACACAATCAAAACCAACCCTAAGAAGAGAAGAATCATCATGTGTGCTTGGAATCCAAAAAGATCATCCTCTGCTGGCACTGCCACCATGCCACACCCTCTGCCAGTTCTACATAGGCAATGGGAAGCTCTTGTGCCACCTGTTCCAGCAGTAGGGAAACATGGGCTTCGGAATGCCTTTCACCAGGCCAGCATCGTCACCCACATGGTTGCACACATCACAGGCCTGAAGCCAGGGACTTCATACATACTTTGGAGATGCACATATTTACCTGCATCACATCAAGGCTCTGAAAATTCATCTTCAGCAAGAACCAAGACCTTTCCCCAAGGTCAGCATTCTTCAAAAAGTTGAACCAACTGACAACTTCAAAGCTGAAGACATTCAGATTGAAGGATACAATCCTCATTTGACTATTAAAACGGAAGTGTCTGCCTAAAGTTCTTTTAACGGAATTGTTTCAAGGGTATTGTCAGTCTTTAGGGGTTGGATGGCAGGTGAATTCTTTTTGCTATAAAGGAAAAAGAAATTAGGTCAGAAACCTGTTGGTTACTTATTAGTTGTTATTCACTTTAAAATGCCTTCCTTTTAAGGATGTTGCTACCAGTAAATATATCTGCTGGTTGTTTTAGTAACAAAGACTTTGAGGTTGGTTAACTCACTGAGGATGTATGAAAAGGCTAAGATCATGAATAAGGTCAGGAGAATGAAATTTTATATACTCTTAACAAAACGTGTCCATGCATTTCAAACCCATGTTTTAATAAAGAAGGTCAGTGAATTTCACTTGTATAAACTATTACCTCAAAATTTAGGCAGCCAAATAACACCATAATGGATAGTGTGCTTATGAATACTTAGTTATATTTGTTTGATATATTGCTATAATAAAGCCATGTTCTGCTCTCATCAATGTTTTATTCTGTATTGCCCTGTCAGTCCTGTTCCTGCCTAAAATAGATTTGAACAAATCCTCCTAAACAAACCAGCTGTATTCTCATTTGCCTGCTAATTATAGAATTAAATTATTTGGTCTGTGTAAGAGAAAAAAGAACATGTTTTTCTGGGGCACATACAGCTGTAAACCACCACAATGTTCATATCTGTAGATGCAGAAAAAATATTTGATAAAATCCAATATCCATTCATGATTTTAAAAGAAAAAAGAAAAACTTTCAGCAAACTAGGAGTAAAAGAGAGCTTCCTCAACTTAATAAATAACATATATAAAAAACCGACAGTCAACATCATATTTAAAGGTGACAAACTAGATACTTTTCCCCCTAAGATCAGCCAAAAGACAAGGATTTCCCTTCTTACACAGCTATTCAACATTGGACTGGAAGCATTCAGTAACACAATAAGACAAGAAAAGGAAATAAAAGCAATACAGATTGAGAATGAAGAGATAAAACTGACTTTGTTTATAATAAGTGATATGACTGCCTATGTAGAAAACCATAAAAAAATCAACCAAAAGAAAACTCTTGGAAATGATTACAGCAAGGTTTCAAGATAGAAAGTTAATATACAAAATCAGTTGCTTTCAAAAGAAAAAATAGTTAAATGGAAACTCCTCAAAATCAAATGCTTCTGTACCTCAAAGAACTTTGTCAAAAAGGTGAAGAGGCAGCCAACTCAATGGGAGAAAATATTTGGAAATCACACATCGGACAAAAGTTTGATATCCTGCATACATAAAGAAACCATACAACTCAACAACAAAAGAACAAACAACCCAATTATAAAATAGGCTAATGATATGAACAGGCATTTTTCTGAAGAGCAAATAGAGATGGCTAAAAAGCACATGAAGAGATGCTCATTTTTATTAGCTGTAACAGAAATGCAGATCAAGGCTACAATGAGATACCATCTCATACCTATAAGAATGGCTACTGTTAAATAAACAGGAAATTACAAATGTTGGAGAGGATGTGGAGAAATTGGGACACTTATGCACTGCTGGTGGGAATGTATAAGGGTGCAGTCACTATGGAAGACAGGCAGTTTCTTAGGAAACTAAATATTGAGTTGCCATATGACCCAGTTATAGTACTACCCAGAAGAGCTGAAAGCAGTGACACAAACAGACGTTTGCACACCAATGTTCATAGCAGCATTATTCACAATTGCCAAAAGATGGAAACAATCCAAGTGCCCATTAAAAGACGAGTGGCTTAAGAAAATGTGGTATATACATGCAATGGAATATTGTGCAGCAGTAAGATGAAATGACATCCTGAAGCACATAACAAGATGGATGAGCCTTGAGAACATAATGCTGAGTGAAATAAGCCAGACACAAGAGGATAGATACCATGTGATTCCACTTTTATGACCATGGTAAAAGTAAAATTTTAGGCTTATAATACAGAATATGCGGGGCTTAGAGATACATAGAATCTAGAGATGGGTGAACAGTTAGCTAATGAGGTTGAACTCAAATGTAAGGGAATAGATAGAAGTGAAAGCAGTTCACTAGTGGGTCTATAAGTAATATTACCATGATTGAAAGTAGGTGTATAGACCGATGTGTCCCACTGATTAATATTACAAATATGAATAAGTTCTTGCATGAACTATTTCAAAGGTATGATTCTTGTACCAAGAGTGTTTAAGTTCAGGGTATGGGGGAAAACTGCTATTGCATTCTATGGACTACGTTTAACAGGAAAACATCAGTACCACAGCAACAGCAGGGGTAAATAATGGGAGAAGGGACAAGAGTTAAAGGGTGGTTTAGATTTCCTATTTGGTGAGGGTGTGTGTTTATTGGTTATCTTTCTCGTGGGAACAATGAAATTCTGTAAAACTGAGAGTGTGGTTGGACTGTAGACTTTGGACATTATACATGATGCCCAATGAATGTAGGTAGCTGAAGGATGCATGCACTAACTGAGAAGTAGATTGGTGAATGATGGTATATACATAGATTGAATATTGTGCTTCTACAAAAAGGAAGGAAGTTTTGAAGCATGCAACATTGTGAATGAACCTGTAGGACATTTGGTGAGGCAAAATGAGCCAGAAACAAAAGAGCAATTATTATATGGTCTCTTTTATAAAGTGCTTATAAAAAAACAGGGGCCTAGATTGTGAGCTCTCATAGCAGTCACATTTAGTCCAGAGTGGTAATAATTATTTCTGGACTTTGAGAGTCTCTTTTATATATGTAAAACCTGGTATTTAGAGGCAAGAATGAAGCCAATCAGGGGCTTAAGGAAATTCAGAACACAGAGGTAAGGGAGACCCATATTTTAGAACCTCACCTCCTCTTTGAGACCAAAGGAAGAAAGGTTTATTTTGTCTGGAAACTAAATCTTCTGTAGCACATACTCTATTTTACCCTGTTTGGGTAGCTCATTTAAACAAACAAAACAGGGAGTCCAGAATAAGCAGGAAGTCCTTTAATTCTTCATAGCTTAATGTAATGCCCAGATTCATCCTAGAATATATTAATCAGATAACAAAAAAGTATTGGCAAAGTCCCTTGAGGGTTGGGAAAAAAATATATGGAACTATTAAACTTTACCACAGGAAAACCCCTGATACTGTGTCAAACATTAGAGATACCCATATCAATAGGCCAACTCTTCGATCTTGAAGCTTGCTCTTGTGAAACTTATATATGTAGCGGAGAAGTTTAGCCTACCTGCAGGTATGCCTAAAAGTTACTTCTGGAGGACCTCTTTTGTTGCTCAGATGTGGCCTCACTCTCTCTAAGCCTAACTCTGCAAACAAAATCATTGGCTTCCTCACTATGTGGGACGTGACATCCAGGGGTGAAAGTCTCCCTTGCGATGTGAGAGATGACCCCCAGGGATGAGTCCAGCCCTGGCACAGTGGGATCAACAATGCCATCCTGACCAAAACGGGGAAAAGAAGTGTAACAAATAAGGTATCAGTGGCTGATGGGGTTTATGTAGAGTTGAAAGGCAACTCTGGAGGTCACTCTTATTCAAGTTTCAGTTAGACACTGCTATATTGTAACATACCAAATCCCAACCAAAACCATTCCAGCCAATCCTAAAGGACACCTAGGGCAATATATAAGATTCCACAAAGTTTCCATGCACTAGGGTAACTTTCCAGAAACCTACAACCTCCAGATGGGTCCCTGGACAAGATAAGTCCTGAAACTTAGAGGGGCCAGCCTTCCCAGAACATCAACTAGATCCATCTCCTTATCCCATATTGATCTATATGAGGAAAACTACAAAACTCTGATGAAAGAAATCAAAGAAAAGCTAAATAATTTTAGATATTCCATATTCAAGGATAGGATGACTCAATTTACTTAAAATATAAGTTATTCCCAACTTTATATATAGATTCAAAGCAATCTCAATCAAAATCCAGCAAGTTATTTTGTGAATATTAACAAATTGCTGCTAAATTTATAAGTAAAGGCAAAAGACTAGAATAGCCAGTATAATACTGAACAACAAAGTTGGGTGACTGAACTATATGATTTGAAGAATTTTTATAGAACTATAGTAATCAGGACAGTATAGTATTGGTGAAAGAATAAATAAGTAAATGGAACAGAATAGAGAGCCTAAAAAATATTCTCACAAATATAGTCAACCAATATTTGACAATGGGGAAAAGGACAGCCCTTCAACAAATGGTGCTGGAACAACTGGACATAAACATGCACAAAAATGAATCTAAATATGGACCTTACATCTTTCATGAAAATCAACTCCAAATGGATTATAGACCTAAATGTAAAACACAAAACTATATAACTTCTAGAAAATAGTATAGGAAACCTAGAAAATCTAAGTGGCTGTTCTAGTTTGCTAGCTGCCGGAATGCAACACACCAGAGATGGACTGGCTTTTAATAAAAGGGGATTTATTTCATTAGTTCTTCAGAGGAAAGGCAGTTAACTTTCAACTGAGGTTCTTTCTTACGTGGGAAGGCACAGGGTGGTCTCTGCTGGCCTCCTTTCCAGGCCTCTGCATTCCAACAACTTTCACCAGGGTGATTTCTTTCTGCACCTCCAAAAGCCTGGGCTGAGCTGCAACTGTTGAGATGAGGTATGCTGAGCTGCTTGGGTTGTGCTAGGTTGAGCTCTCTCATTTAAGCACTAGCCAATTAACTCAAACATCATTCATTGCAGCAGGCATGCCTCTTAGCTGACTGCAGATGTAATCAGAAACAGATGAGGTTCACATGCCATTGGCTCATGTCCACAGCAATTTAACTAGGCATCTTCACCTGGCCAAGTTGACAAGTGACTCTAACTACCGCAGTGGCGTTGGGTTTGGTGATGACTTCTTGGCTACAACTCTAAAAACATGACCCATAAAGGAAAAAAAATGGATAAGTTGGACTCCCTTAAAATTAAAAACTGCTCTGCAGAGGACACTGTGAAGAGAATGAAAAGAGAAGGCACAGATTGGAGAAAGTATTTGCAAAATATAACTCTTAAGAATATAACTCTTGGGCGGGCCACGGTGGCTCAGCAGGCAGAGACCCAGGTTCGATTCCTGGTGCCTGCCCATGCAAAAAAAAAAAAAAAAAGAATATAACTCTTAAAATTCAACAATAATATGAATGCCATGTATCAGAAATGGAATGGCTTTTAAAAGGGGGAATTTATTAAGTTGCAAATTTACAATTCTAAGGTCATGAAAATGTCCAAATTAAAGCAAGCCTATAAAAATGTCCAAATTAAGGCATTCCAGTAAAGATATCTTGGTTCAAGACAGCAAAGGATATTTGGGATTTCTCTTTCAGCTGGAAAGGCACATGGTGACATCTGCTAGCTTTATCTCCAGGCTTCTTAATGGCTTCCCCAGGGCGCTGTCTGTTCTGTTGGTTCTGTCAGTTCTGTTGGCTCTGTCAGTTCTGTCAGCTCTAAAGCTTTTTCCAAACAAGCCCTTTCCCTCATAAAGGGCTTCAGTAAGCAGCCCCACCTTGAATGGGTGGAGACACATCTCCATGAAAAACATCTAATCAAAAGTTACCATCCACAATTGGGTGGGTCATATCTCCATGTAAACAATAAAAAAAGCTTCCACCCAGCAATATTTAAGGATGATTAAGGAACATGGCTTTTCTTTTCTTGTTTTTTAAAAAAATTTTTATTGTAAACCTTAATGAACAAACATACAAGCATTCTTGACATATAAACATTCTGTACACGGTGTACAATCAGTAACTCACAATATCATTACATAGTTATGTATTCATCACCATGATCTTTTTTTTGAAATTTGCATCTCTCCAGCAAAAGTCATAGAAAAGAAAAATCCATACATTCCATACCCTTTACCCCTCCTTCTCATTGATCACTAGTATTTCAATCTACTCAATTTATTTTAATCTTTGTTCCCCCATTATTTATTTTCTAGCCATATTTTTACTCATCTGTCCATACTGTAGATAAAAGGAGCATCAGACACAAGGTTTTCACAATCACACCATCACACTGTAAACATTATATCATTATGCAATCATCTTCAAGAGACATGGCTACTGGAACACAGCTCTGCAGTTTCAGGTACTTCCCTCTAGCTACTCTAGTACACCATAAACTAAAAAGGGGATATCTATATGATGCATAAGAATAACCTCCAGGATAACCTCTCAAAACAAGTTTGAGAACACTGAAAGTTTTCAGGCAGCTATCTTGGGAAGCTAGATTTCTCCATTGGGACACTGTGCCCAAAAATCTGAACATGAAAAGATGGGTGAGATGGGTGAGAACCTCTCTGAGTGATAAAAAGTTCAACCATAAATTCATGATCATAGCACCCAAGATTGTAAGCTCTTTTCACATATTTTACAAAAACATTCCACATCAGATGGGTTCATAAACACAGTAATCCATGACAGCAACAAGCAACAAATAACTAATTGGATAGTAGTGCATACATTCATGAGACCCTAAAATTGTGATAAGTATTCAACAGGTAGTTTAAATTAAAAAGAAAAAAGAGAAACACAACCACAAAAATAAAAACTGAGTCCTCAGGAGAAATACTTTTGTTTGTTTAAAATCTCTCCACATTTTATTAAACTAAAATACTGTATGACTTCCAAATAGTCTTTGGGTGTTGGCTGGTTCATTCTCAGAGAAAGCACCAGTGATTTATTTCATTCAGGTCTTGGTTACCATGCATCAGAAACTTCAATGAGCTTGGCAGAGCTGTCAAAGAAGCTTCCTGTCATAGAAAGGACTTTCTTCATTATTTAAAATTTCTTAGCCTTTTCCTTCCCTCTGAAAGGGATTCTGCACAGTAATCTGTCTACTCAGCTCAGTGTCAGAAATCTCCCAACTCTGCTCTCCAATCCAGCTTCTACTTAATTGGAACTCAGATTTCTCTTTCCTAAAGTACTGATGCCCATAAACTCATTGAAGAGATAATAGTGATTCTGCAGAGAATAGGATATGCACTGAGTCTTTAACCACTTTCTCTCAGCCTCCTTCCAATGATCTTCTGTCCACTTTCTCTTGATCTGCTTCTTCTCATGTTTTTCCCACATTTTCAGCATGGGTCTGGATTTGATAGCTTTCTGCATATCTGCTGATATTGACAGCAATTTGTATTTGTTCAGGCTAGCCCAGAGAAAGAAATAATACTGAGTTCAGACTACTCAATTAGCATCCTGGAGGCAAGAAGGCAATGGTATGATATATTCAAGATCTTGGAAGAGAAAGACTTCCAGCCAAGAATTCTGTACCCAGCTAAATTGTCCTTCAAAATTGAGGGAGAGATTAAAGTTTTCACAAACAAAGAAGTCCTGAAATAATTTCCCAACAAGAGATCAGTACTACAAGAAATACTAATGGGAGTTCTGCTAGCTAAAAAAAAAAGACAGAGAGGGAGGTATGGAGGAAGGCATATAATTAAAGCGTACTGCTAAGGGTAATTTAAAGAATACAAAGAGAAAGAGGGAAAAGAATACACAGAACTGACAACTAAAGTTAAAAATAAAATGACGGAATCAAGAAATGCATTTTCAGTAATAACTTTGAATGTTAATGGACTAAACTTACCAATTAAAAGATACAGATTGGCAGAATGGATTAAGAAACATAATCCAGCTATATGCTGCTTACAAGAGACTCATCTTAGACACGAGGATACAAATAGATTGAAAGTGAAAGGATGGAAAAAGATTTTCCAATCAAGTTTTAACCAAAAGAAAGCAGAAGTAGCTATGCTAATATCAGACCAAATAGACTTTATATGTAAAGACATCATAAGTGATAAAGAAGGACACTGTCATGGTCAGGTTCATGTGTCAACTTGGCCAAGTGGTGGTTCCTGTTTGGTTGGGCAAGTGCTGGCCTGTCTGTTGCAATGAGGACATTTCATAGAATTAAATTATGATCACGTCAGCTGCATCCACAGCTGATTCCATTTGTAATCAGCCATGGGGAGTGTCTTCTGCAATGAGTGATGCTCAGTCTAATCACTGGAAGCCTTTTAAGGAGGATTCAGAAGAGACAGGCTCTCTTCCTGCTTTGGCTGGCAATCCTCTCCTGTGGAGTTCGTCCAGACCCTCCATCAGAATCATTGGCTTCACAGCCTGCCCTGCGGATTTTGGACTCTGCATTCCCACGGCTATGTGAGACACTTTTATATATTTTATATTTGCGAGTGTTCCCTGTTGATTCTGTTTCTCTAGTGAACACTAACTAATACATCTTGGTACCAGGAGTGGTTCATAAGAAACAGAATCTTAAAAATGGGTTGTTATGAATGGTTTTCTACTCTGAACTCAAAGGCACTAAGGCCTCTGATTCCCATAATCAGAATGACACTCCCAATCCTGGAGTGAGTTGGCAAAAGAGATAGTCAAAATATCACCATTCGATTCTCCTAATGCTTCGCTTGTATGAAGCCAGGCTCTGGGGGACAATGTTTTTGACAGCTTTACAGAGTTTTGTGGAAATAAGAGGTATAGAGACGTTGGCTGGTTGTTGTTAGATACACTGGCTACATTAAGGAGTGAAAGGAATGTGCTCAAGACTTCAAATGAGAAGCTTAAGCACCGTCTGATAGGTGTAGAAGTTTCTATGAGTATCCTGAAGGAAAATCTTATTTCCTGTAGGCATAGACTTGAGATCTCTGAAAATCAGACTCTGAATCTTATTGTTAGAATAGCAACTTTACAACATGAACTGAAATCTCAATGTTGCATGGTATCTGCCATTAAAGTGAGGGCATTGATTGGAAAGGAGTGGGACCCTGAAAAATGGGATGGTGACATATGGATTGATAATGATGTCAGGAGTGAGGTTGAAACCCTAGGTCATGCTGAGTCTTCTCTAAATAACCCTGTAATAGTCTGCCCTGAGGACATAGCCACCCCACCTCCAGCCTGCCTTGAGGAGTTGGCCACCCATCCTCCTCCTGAAGGGATTAGCCCTACAGTGATTAATCCTATTTCACCAGATGAAACTGCAAATGAATGCCCTGAAGCAAATGGCTTGGAAGATATTTCTAATTCTTTTCATGACCCACCCCCACCACCCCTCGTTTCTTCCAGATCTATAACTAGACTAAAGTCTCAACAGGCCCCTAAAGGTGAGGTACAAAGTATCACACATGAAGAGGAACATTATACTCCAAAAGAACTGTGTGAGTTTTCCAATTTATAAGACAGAAATCAGGGGAATATGTGTGGCAATGACTTTTAAGGGTGTGGGATAATGGTGGGAGGAATATAAGGCTGGATCACACTGAATTTATTGATATGGGCCCACTAAGCAGAGATTCTGCATTCAATGTTATAGCTCGAGGGGTTAGAAAAGGTATTAACCCAGTTTGTTTGGATGGTTGGTTGAAACAGGGATCAAAAGATGGCCAACATTATCTGAGGTTGAAATGCCAGAACTGCCCTGGTATAATGTAGATGAGGGGATCCAGAGGCTTAGAGAGATTGGAATGTTAGAGTGGATTTATCATGAGAAGCCTGTTCTTACACCCCAGGAATGTCCAGAGGATGCACCTTTTACCAGAACAGTGAGAAATAAATTTGTGAGACTAGCACCATCATCCCTGAAGAGCTCTGTAACTGCACTTCTCTGTAGGTCAGATATTACTGTAGGAACTGCTGTCACTGAGCTGGAATCCCTAAACACAATGAGGATGACAGGATCCCGATTGGCAGAAACCAGGTGGCAGCACTTAATCACCAAAGACAGGGTAGATGTGGCTATTATAATAGACAGCAAACTCAAAGGAGGCGTCAAAATTATATAACTCACAGAGATTTGTGGCATTGGCTAGTAAATCATGGGGTCCTAGAAATACAATAGAAGGGCAGTCTATTAAATTCTTGCTCGAGCTGTATAAACAAAAGAGTTTTAGGTCAAGTGAACAGAAGTCTAACCTGAATTACAAAAACACAGAATCATGGTCCCTTAATCAATTTCCAGACTTGAGACAGTTTACAGACCCAGAGCCCCTTGAATGAAAGGGAGGCCAGGTCCCTTTGTGGGAAAGCTCTGTTACACTGCCATAAATTTATACTGTTAATCTTCCTCCAAGCCTTCCCTGAGGAGACTGATGGCCTTTTACCAGGGTAACTGTGCACAGGGGAAAAGGAAATGATCAGATATTTGGGGGATTATTAGACACTGGTTCAGAAGTGACATTAATTCCAGGGGACCAAAACGTCACTCTGGTCCAACAGTCAGAGTGGGGGCTTATGGAGGCCAGGTGATCAATGGAGTTTCAGCTCAGGTCCATCTCACAGAGGGTCCGGTAGGCCCCCCTGACCCATTCTGTAGTTATTTCCCCAGTTCCAGAATGTATAATTGGTATAGAGATACTGAGCAACTGGCAGAATCCCCACATTGGCCCTCTAACTCGTGCAGTGAGGCTATTATGGTGGGAAAGGCCAAGCGGAAGCCACTAGAACTGCCTCTATCTAAGACTTGAAGGATGCAGGGGTGGTGATTCCCACCACATTCCCATTCAACTCTCCTATTTGGCCTGTGCAGAAAACAGATGGGTCTTGGAGGATGACACTGGATTATCATAAGCTCAACTAGGTGGTAATTCCAATTGCAGCTGCTGTTCCGGATGTGATATCATTGCTTGAGCAAATCAATACATCCCCTGGTACCTGGTATGCAGCTATTGATCTGGCAAATGCTTTTTTCTCAATAGCTATTAGTAAGGACCACCAGAAACAGTTTGCTTTCACTTGGCAAGGTCAGCAATACACTTTCACTGTCTTACGTCAGGGGTATATCAACTCTCCAACCCTATGTCATAATCTTGTCCGCAGGGACCTTGATTGTTTCTCCCTCCCACCAGACATCACACTGGTCCATTATATTGATGATATCATGTTGATTGGGCCTATTGAGCAAGAAGTAGCAACTACTCTAGACTTACTGGTAAGGCATTTGCGTGTCAGAGGATGGGAGATAAATCCAACAAAAATACCAGGGCCTTCCACCTCAGTGAAATTTCTAGGTGTCCAGTGGTGTGGGTCATGTCAAGATATCCCTTCTAAGGGGAAGAATAAGTTGCTGCATCTGGTCCCTCCTATGACCGAAAAAGAGGCACAATGCCTAGTTGGTCTCTTTGAATTTTGGTGATGACATATTCCTCATTTGGGTGTGCTACTCCAGCCCATTTATCGAGTGGCCAGAAAAGCTGCTAATTTTGAGTGGAGACCTGAACAAGAGGAGGCTCTGCAACAAGTCCAGGCTGCTGTACAAGCTGCTCTGTCACTTGGGCTGTATGATCCAGCAGGTCCAATGGTGCTGGAAGTGTCAGTGGCAAATAGAGATGCTGTCTGGAGCCTTTGGCAGGTCCCTATAGGAGAATCACAATGCAGACCCTTAGAATTTTGGAGCAAAGCCTTACCATCTGCTGCAGATAACTACTCTCCTTTTGAGAAACAGCTTTTGGCCTGCTACTGGGCCTTAGTAGAGACTGAACGCTTAACCATGGGCCACCAAGTTACCATGAGACCTGAGTTGCCTATCATGAGCTGGGTGTTGTCTGCCCCAGGAAGCCATAAAGTTGGGCATGCACAGCAGCACTCTATTGTAAAATGGAAACAGTATATATGAGATAGGGCCAGAGCCGGTCCTGAAGGCACAAGTAAGTTACATGAAGAAGTGGCCCAAATGCCCATGGTCTCCACTCCTGCCACATTACCTTCTCTTTCCCAGACCAGAGCTATGGCCTCTTGGGGAGTTCCTTACAGTGAATTGACTGAGGAAGAGAAAACTCGGGTTTTCTGGTTTACAGATGGTTCAGCATGATTTGCAGGTACCACCCAAAAGTGGACAGCTGCAGCACTACTATCCCTTTCTGGGGTGTCCTTGAAGGACAGTGGTGAGGGGAAATCCTCTCAGTGAGCAGAACTTCGAGCAGTGCACCTGGTTGCTCATTTTGCTTGGAAGGAAAACTGGCCAGAGGTGCCTTTGTATACTGACTCATATGCTGTTGCTAATGGTTTGCCTGGATGATCAGGGACTTGGAAAGACCATAATTGGAAAATTGGTGACAAAGAAGTCTGGGGAAGAAGTATGTAGATAGACCTTTTTGAGTGGGCTAAAAACATGAACATATCTGTGTCTCATGTGAATGCGCACCAGAGGGTGACTTCAGCAGAGGAAGGCTTTAATAATCAAGTGGATAAGATGACCCATTCTGTGGATACCAGTCAGCCTCTTTCCCCAGCAACTCCTGTCATTGCCCAATGGGCTCATGAACAAAGTGGTCATGGTGGTAGGGATGGAGGTTATGCATGGGCTCAGCAACATGAACTTCCACTCACCAAGGCTGACTTGGCTACAGCCACTGCTGAATGCCCATTCTGCCAGCAGCAGAGACCCACACTCAGCTGCTGATATGGCACCATTCCCCAAAGTGACCATCCAGCTACATGGTGGCAGGTTGATTACATTGGACCACTCCCTTCATGGAAGGGGCAGTGATTTGTTCTAATTGGAATAGACACATACTCTGGATATGGGTTTGCTTTCCCTGTACACAATACTTCTGCCAAAACTACCATCTGTGGGCTTATAGAATGCCTTATCCATTGTCGTGGTATTCCACATAGCATTGCTTCTGATCAAGGAACACACTTCACAGCAAATGAAGTGCGGGAATGGGCACATGCTCATGGAATTCTCTGTTCTTACCATGTTCCTCATCATCCAGAAGTAGCTGGATTGATAGAATGTTGGAATGGCCTTTTGAAAACTCAATTACAGTGCCAACTAGCTGGCAATGCCTCGAAAAGCTGGGGTAATGTTTTCCAGGATGCTGCATATGCTCTGATTCAGCGTCCGCTGTATGGTGCTGTTTCTCCCATAGCCAGGATCCATGGGTCCAGAGACCAAGGGGTGGAAATGGGAGTGGAACCACTCACTATTACCCCTAGTGATCCACTAGGAAATGTTTTGCTTCCTGTCCCTGTGACTCCGAGCTCTGCTGGTCTACAGGTTTTAGTTCCAAAAGGGGGAGTGCTTCCACCAGGAGAAACAACAATGATTCTATTGAACTGGAATGTAAGACTGCCACCTGATCACTTTGAGCTACTCATGCCCCTGGATTAACAAGCCAAGAAAGGGATTGCATTATTGTCTGAGGTGATAGACCCCCAATTGATAGATTTGGACTATCAGGGAGAAATAGGACTGCAACTACACAATGGAGGTAAAGAAGAGTTTTCTTGGAATATAGGAGATCCCTTAGGGCATCTTTAGTACTACTATGACCTGTGATTAAAATAAATGGAAAACTGCAACAGCCCAAATCCAGGCAGGACTACCAATGGGTCTGAAACTTCAGGAATGAAGATATGGGTCACCCCACCAGGCAAAGAACCATGGCCAGCTGAAGTGCTTCCTGAGGGTAAAGGGAACATGGAATGGGTAGTGGAAGAAGGTAGTGATAAATATGAACTATGACCACATGATCAGTTACAGATATGAGGACTGTGATGCTGTTTTGTTCCTGTTATATGATTTAAGTTTTAAGATATCAAGTTTAAGAATGAATATTACCCAAGGACTTGCATCCTATTCTGGAGAGAGTTCATGTGTTTCCAGTTACATGTGGGACAGTTGAGTATTGTTAGGTGAAAGAAAAAAAATGTGTGTTTTAATGTTTTTTATTTAGAAATTAGGTATGGTTTAAGGTGATATATATAGCTGCCAAGTTGACAAGGGGTGGACTGTCATGGTCAGGTTTATGTGTCAACTTGGCCAAGTGGTGGTACCTGCTTGTCTGGTTGGGTAAGTGCTGGCTTGTCTGTTGTGATGAGGACGTTTCATAGAATTAGATCATGATCATGTCAGCTGCATCCACAGCTGATTCCATTTGTAATCAGCCAAGGGGAGTGTCTTCTGCAATGAATGATGCTCAATCTAATCACTGGAAGCCTTTTAAGGAGGATTCAGAAGAGACAGGCTCTCTTCCTGCTTTGGCTGGCAAGCCTCTCCTGTGGAGTTCATCCAGACCATCCATTGGAATCATCGGCTTCACAGCCTGCCCTGAGAATTTTGGACTCTGTGTTCCCGCGGTCACGTGAGACACTTTTATAAATTTTATATTTGCGAGTGTTCCCTGTTGATTCTGTTTCTCTAGAGAACCCTAACTAATACAGACACTATACACTAATTAGAGGGTCAACTCATCAAGAAAATATAACAATCATATGTGTATATGCTCCTAATCAAGGAGATCCAAAATACATGAGACAGACATTAGCAAAACTGAAGGGAGTGAGAGATGTTTCAACAATAATAGTAGGAGATTTCAATACACCACTCTCCTCTATAGATAGAACAACCAGACAGAAGATCTACAAGGAAATAGAGAAGTTAAATAATTTTATAAATGAATTTAGACATATATAGGTCATTGCACCTGAAAGCACAAGGATATACATTCTTCTCTACTGCTCATGGAACATTCTCCAGGATAGATCAAATGCTGGGGCACAAAACAGGTCTCTATAAATTTAAAAACATTGAAATTATTCAAAGCACTTTCTCTGATCACAATGGGATGAAGCTGGATCTCAATAACCACCAAAGAATGAGAACATTCACAAATATATGGAGATTAATTAACACGCTCTTAAACAACCAGTGGGTCAAAGAAGAAATTGCTAGAGAAATCAGTAGCTATCTGGAGATGTACAAAAATGAGAATACAACTTATCAGAACTTATGGGATGTGGCAAAGGCTGTGCTGAGAGGGAAACTTATTACCCTAAATGCCTATATTAAAAAACAAGAAAGAGCAAAAATCAAGGACTTCACAGCACACCTGGAGGAACTTGAGAAAGAACAGCAAACTAACCCAAAAGCAAATAGAAGAACATAAATAACAAAGATTAAAGCAGAGCTAAATGAATGGGAGAACAAAAGAACAATAGAAAGAATCAATAAAATGAAAAGTTTGTTCTTTGAGAAAAATCAATAAAATTGACTGACAAAGAAAAAAAGAGAGGATGCAAATAAACAAAATCAGAAATGAGAAGGGGTGTATTACCACAGACCCTGAAGAAATAAAAGAAATCATAAGAGGATACTTTGAACAACTATACACCAATAAACTATACAACTAAGATGAAATGGACAAATTCCTGGAAACACACAAACAAACTACACTGACTCAGGAATAAATAGAACATCTCAACAAACCAATCACAAGTAAAGAGATTCAATCAGCCATCAAAAACCTTCCTACAAAGAAAAGCCCAGGGCCAGATAGCTTCATAGGGGAATTTTCTCAAACATTCCATAAAGAATTAACACCAATCCTGCTCAAACTTTTCCAAAAAATTGAGGAAAAAGGAACTCTACCTAACTCATGTTAAGAAACTAATATCACTTTCATACCAAAACTAGGTAAAGATGCTATAAGAAAGGAAAACTACAGACCAATCTCCCTAATGAACATAGATGCAAAATTCTCAATAAAATATTCACAAATTGAATCCCAAAGCACATTAAAAGAATTATACACCATGACCAAGTGGGGTTTATACCAGGAATGTAAGAATGGTTCAACATAAGAAAATCTATTAATGTAATACAGCACATTAACAAATCGAAAGGGAAAAATCACATGATCATCTTGATAGATGTTGAAAAAGCATTCGACAGAATTCAGCATCCTTTTCTGATAAAAACACTGCAAAAGATAGAAGTCAAAGGGAATATATGAAAAACCAATAGCTAGCATCATCCTCAATGGAGACAGGCTGAAAGTTTTTCCCTAAGATCAGGTACAAGACAAGGAGGCCCACTGTCACCACTATTATTCAACACTGTGCTAGAAGTTCTAGCTAGAGCAATCAGGCAGGATAAAGAAATAAAAGGCATCCATACTGGAAAGAAAGAAGTAAAACTCTCATTATTTGCAGATAATATGATACTGTACTCGGAAGATCCTGAGAAATCTACTGCAAAGTTACTTGAGCTAATAAATTCAGCAAGGTGGCGGGATATAAAATTAATGTACAAAAATCAGTAACATTTCTATACACAAGCAAGGCCCTAGCTGAGGAGTCAGTTAAGAAAAAAATTCCTTTCAAAATAGCCACTAAATCAAGTACTTAGGAATGAACTTCACTTAACAGGACTTGTAGACAGAAAACTACATCACATTGCTAAAAGAAATCAAAGGAGATCTAAATAGGTGGAAAGACATTCCACACTCATGGACAGGAAGGCAAAATATAGTTAAGATGTCAATTCTCTCCAAATTGATGTACGGATTCAACACAGTACCAATCAAAATTCCAACAATCTACTTTGAAGATTTGGAAACGCTAACTACCAAATCCATCTGGAAGGGAAAGAGACCCCGAATAGCTAAATACATCCTAAAAAACAAGAATGAAGTGAGAGGATTAACACTCCCTGACTTTAAAACCTATTATAAAGCCACAGTGGTCAAAACAGCATGGTACTGGCACAAAGATAGAAGCACTGACCAATGGAATCAAATCAAGAGTGCAGAAATAGACCACCAAATCTATGGTCAATTGATTTTTTTTTAAATGACAGGGGGATTTTATTGACTTTTGGTTCCAAAGACTAGAAGGCTTGCAGTAGGTAGCATTCTGGCCATTATGGTCAATTGATTTTTGACAAGGGCCCCAAATCCTCTGAACTGGGACAAAACAGTGTTTTCAATAATTGGGCAAAGAAGAACTGGATATCAATAGCCAAGAGAATGAAAGAGGACCCCTATCTTATACCCTATACAAAAATTAATTCAAAGTGGATTAAACACCCAAATATAAGAACTAGCACCATAAAGCTTCTAGAAGAAAATGTAAGAGAAACATCTTCAAGACCTAGTAATAAGAGGTAACTTCCTAAACTTTATACCCAAAGCACAAGAAACAAAAGAAAAAAATGGATAAATGGGAACTCCTCAAAATCAAATGCTTCTGTACCTCAAAGGGCTTTGTCAAAAAGGTGAAGAGGAAGCCAACTCAATGGTAGAAAATATTTGGAAATCACATACCAGGCAAAGGTTTGATTTCTTCTATATACAAAGAAATCATACAACTCAACAACAAAAGAACAAACAACCCAGTTATAAAATAGGCTAAAGATTTGAATAGGCATTTTTCTGAAGAGCAAATACAGATGGCTAAAAAGCACATGAAGAGATGCTCATTTTCATTAGCTATAAGGGAAATGCAGATCAAGACTACAATGAGATACCACCTCACACTTATAAGAATTGCTGCTATTAAACAAACAGGAAACTATAAATGTTGGAGAGGATGTGGAGAAACTGGGACACTTATGTGCTGCTGGTGGGAATGTATAATGGTGCAGCCACTATGGAAGACTGTTTGGTGGTTCCTTAGGAAACTAAATATCGAGTTGCCCTATGACTCAGCAATAGCACTACTTGGTATATACCCAGAAGAGCTGAAAACAATGACACAAACAGACATTTGCACACCGCTGTTCATAGCAGCATTATTCACAATCGCCAAAAGATGGAAACAAATGAAATGCCCATCAAGAGACGAGTGGCTTAACAAAATGTGGTATATACATACGCTGAAATATTATGTAGCAGTAAGACAAAATGATGTTCTGAAGCACATGACTAGATGGATGAGCCTTGAGGACATAATGCTGAGTGAAGTTAGCCAAACACAAAAGGATAGATACTGTATGATTCCACTTTTATGATCAGCATAAACGTATAATCAGGGCTTATAATACAGAATATAGAGGACTTAGAGATACATAGAAGCTAGAGATGGGTGAACCATTAGCTAATGAGGTTGAACTCTAATGTAAGGGAATAGATAAGTGTGAAGGCAGTTCTCTAGTGAGTCTGTAAGTAATATTACCATATTAAGATGAACAAGATTGAAAGGGGTTGTATAGACCTATGTGTCCCACTGATTAACACTAGAAATATGAATTAGTTCTCCAAAGAATTACTTCAAAGATATGATTCTTGTATAAAGAGTGTTTAAGTCCAGGGTGTGGAGGGGAAAACTGCTATTGCATGCTATGAGCTGCGTCCATTACATCTCATCAGCATTACCACAGCCACAGCAGAGGTAAATAATTGGGGAAGGGACAAGAGTTAAGAGGAGGTTTAGATTTCTTATTTGGTGAGGGTGTGTTTATTGGTTTTCTTTCTCTTGGGAACAATGAAATTATCTAAAATTGAGAATGCTAATGGACTGTGGACTTTGGACCCTCTACATGATGCCTGATGAATGCAGGCGGCTGAAGGATGCCCTAATGGAGAAGTAGATTGGGGAACAATGGTGTATACTTATGAACGAAGGTTGTGCTGCTACAAAAAGGAACAATGTCATGAGGCATGCAACAATGTGAATGAACGTGTGGGACATTTGGGGAGACAAAATAAGCCATAAACAAAAGAACAAGAATGGTATGGTCACCTTTAGAAAATGCTTATAAGAAAACAGGGGCCTAGATTGTAAGCTTTTAGAGCAGACACATTAAGTCCGGGGTGGTGATTATTATTTCTTGATTTTGAGAGGCTGTTTTCTATATATATAAATATAGCCTGATACTTACAGATAAGAACGAAAGCCAAACAGGTTGGCGTTAAAGTAATTCAGAAATAGGGGTAAGGAAGACAGTGTCTATTTTAGAACCACACATACTCTTTGAGACCAATGGAAGAAAGATTTATTTGGTCTGTAACTGAAATTTTCTGTTATAATCTAATTCATAATCTAATTCAACCTATCTGTGTAGCTCATTTGAACAACAAACACAAGAAGTACAGAATAAGAAAGAGGTCCTTTAATCCTGTATAGATTATTGTAATGCCTGGATACATCCTAGAGTATATTAAGCAGATAATCAAAAAGTATTGTCAATAAAAGTACAAATTTAAAAAATGTTTTTGTATGAGGAAGAACAAAGGAATATCATCACTGCAGGGTGCTGAAAATAGATGGTAATTAATATTTTACAATTTCAATTTATGTGTGAGACTAAAGCAAAAAATGTTTCTTTGGTACAAAATTTATATTTTGACTAGTGCATTTCCTAATATAACTTATGTAGACAGCTTAATTGAACACCATAAGTACATGGAACCTTGAGTAGGATGTGCGATTTTGTTGGCTTGTCCAGAGTGATGCCCCGATAAATCCCAGAGTGATTTGGACAGTGAATAAAAATGTATTTGCAAAGTCCCCTTTGGGGAATGGTGAGAATGGGGGAAAATTCAACTTCCCCAAGTTGAATTCTTGATATTCTCACAAGCAGTGTGGACAACCAAAGCTATAGGCTGAGCCCCCAGTCTTGGGGTTTGTTCATATGAAACTTAACCCCACAAAGGATAGGTCAAGCCTACTTAAAATTAGGCCTAGGAGTCACCCCCAAGAGAACCTCTTTTGTTGCTCAGATGTGGCCTCTCTCTCCAGCCAACACAACAAGCAAACTCACTACCCTCCCCCTGTCTACGTGGTACATCACTCCCAGAGGTGTGGACCTTCCTGGCAATGTGGGACAGAAATCCTAGAATGAGCTGAGACTCAGCATCAAAAGATTGAGAAAAACCCTAGAATGAGCTGAGACTCAGCATCAAGGGATTGAGAAAACCTTCTCAACCAAAAGGGGGAAGAGTGAAATGAGACCAAGTGTCAATGGCTGAGAGATTCCAAACAGAGTCGAGAGGTTATCCTGGAGATTATTCTTATGCATTAAGTAGATTTCACCTTGTTATCCAAGATGTAATGGAGAGGCTGGAGGGAACTGCCTGAAAACGTAGAGCTGAGTTCCAGTAGACATGTTTCTTGAAGATGATTGTATAATGATATTGCTTTCACAATGTGACTGTGTGATTGTGAAAACCTTGTGTCTGGTGCTCTTTTTATCTATCTTGTCAACAGATGAGTAGAATATATGGAATAAAAATAAATAATAGGGGGAACAAATGTTAAAATAAATTTAGTTTGAAATGTTGGTGATCAATGAAAAGGAGGGGCAAAGGGTATGGTATGTATAATTTTTTTTTCTGTTTTCCTTTTATTTCTTTTTTCTGAATAGATGCAAATGTTCCAAGAAATGATCATGATGATGAATATGCAACTATGTGATGATATTGTGAATTACTGATTATATATGTAGAACAGAATGATCAAAATAGCAATGTTTGTGTTTGGTGTTTTTTGGTATTTAAAAAAATAAAATTAAAAAATTAAAAAAAAAAGTATTGTCAAAGTCCCCTGAGGGATGGGAGTAAAATATGGAACTATTAAACCCTACCATCAGGCACTGTGTCAAACTTTAGGGACACCCAAATCAATAGGCCATGCCCTTGATCAGGAGGCTTACTCCTGTGAAGCTTATGTAGGTAGCGGAGAAGCTTAGGCTACCTATAGGCATGCCTAAGAGTTACTTCTGGAGGACCTCTCTTGTGGCTCAGATGTGGCCTCAATCTCTCTAAGCCCAACTCTGCGAGTGAAATCGTTGCCCTCCCCCCTACATGGGACATGACATCCAGGGGTGAAAGTCTCCCTGGTGACATGGGCGATGACTCCAAGAGATGAATCCAGACCTGGCACCATGGAATCAGCAATCCCATCCGGACCAAAAGGGAGAAAATAAGTGTAATTAATAAAGTTTCAGTGGCAGAGAGAATTCAAATAGAGTCGAAAGTCTACTCTAGAGGTTGCTCTTATGCAAGCTTCAATTAGACCTTGCTACCTATCATAACCTGTGAACCCCCAACCAGGACCATTCCAGCCAATCCTAAAGTACCCTAGGGCAATACATAAGATTCCACAAGGATTCCATGCACTAGAGTAACTTTCCAGAAACCTACAACACCCAGTGGGTCCCTGGTCCATATACGTCCTGAAACCTAGACCAGCCTCCCCAGAATATCAGATAGTTCCAACTCCCTTCCCCATATTAGTGACAGGCCCTTCCAATACAAAAAATTTAGAATTGCCATAGCTCAAACACCCCTAAAGAGAGGGATGAAAATATCAAAGGTGATGGTGGAGTTATATAGAGAAGATAGGATTTAACGAATGAATATGAATGCCGAATCATTAAATTGATACCTCTTTTAGACTCCAGTATTTTAGAGCAGCTAGAAGTAAAAATTTTAAAATGTGAAATTGTAACCCATGTCAAAGTCTGAAATATGTTCTACAACTAATTGTGGTGCTGTGCTTTGAAATTTATAGCCTTTTGTATATATGTTATTTTTCACAAGAAAAGAAAGAAAAAAGTTGATTGTGATGTTAAAAAAATATTTAAGCCCCTCTAGCCCCGTATATTCTGAAGCAGGAAAAATGTAAGATGGTATAATAGTCCATGACAATCTCTGGGATCTGTCCTATAACTACTTGTTGAAGAGTGCTTTGAAAACTACTGCTTTTTTTTTATTTTGTTGCTTTGCATATATGTTATACTATACAATGAAAAAGTTAAAAGAAAAAGAAAAGAACTCATATGTCCCATACCTCTTACCCCTCCCTCACATTGACCACCAGTATTTCAATTAACTCAATATTTATGCTTTATCTCCCCCTATTGTTTATTTATTTTTAAACTTTTTCTTTTTACTCATTTATCCATACCCTGGATTAAAGGAGCATCAGACACAAGGTTTTCACAATCATACCATCACATAGTAAAAGCTATATGGTTATACAATCATCTCCAAGAATCAAGGCTGCTGGAACACAGTTCATTTCAGGTACTTCCCTCTAAAGGATATCAATATAATGCTTAAGAATAACTTTCAGGATAACCTCTCGAGTCTGAAATCTCTCAGCCACTGAAACTTTATCTAATTTCTTTTTCCCCTTTTTGGTCAAGAAGACTTTCTCACTCCCATGATGCCACACTCCAGCTCATCCCTGGGTGTCAGGTCCCACATTGCCAGGGAGATTTACACTCCTAGGAGTCATATCCTACATAGTAGGGAGGGCAATGAATTCACCTGCCAACTTGGCTTAGAGAGAGAGGCCACATCTGAGCCACAAAAAAGGTCTCTGTGGATGACTCTGGCATAATTATTAGTAGGCTTAGCTTCTCCTTTGCAGGAATAAGCTTCATAGGGGCGAGCCCCAAACTTGAGGGCTAGCCTAATGAATTGGTCATTGCTACTGCTTGCAAAAAGATCATGAATTACCCAGATGGGGAAGTTGAACATTTCCTCCTTTCTCCCCAGTCCCCCAATTACTGCCCCAATTACCTGTATAAACCAACAAGATTTGTCCTGTTCCATGTCATTATGCTGGTCAAGTAAACAGATCATACAAGTTAAATTAGATAATGTGCTACCCAAAATATAAATTTTGCATCAAATAAACATTTCTCACTTTGGTCTACACAGTGATTGAAGTTTGAAAATATGGGCCATATCATCCTTTACCCAGTATTCAGACTTACCTTAGCTCTGCCCAGATCAGCTTCATTCATATCTCTAGATGAAGTCTGGTCACTTTTGCAGCTTTTTAAACAGTTGCTGAATAGGGTAATTCTAACTTTCATAGCTTCAGTGTTCTAACTCGGAGCCTCAGGTGTCACATAAATAGCCAAAGTTTCAGGGCAACACCACCAAGTTATATACAGATAGCTCGGTATCTCAGAATTTAGAAATATCAGTTACAACTCCTAAATATATGTGACTGCTGTCAGAGCTTAGAATCTGGAAACTTTTACAATAGGCCCCAATCTGATAACCCATGTTCTTGACTACAATTCTCTGAATTTGTATATTATAGTTAGTCCATATGAGTGAGGCATAACATTTGTCTTTTTGTTTCTGACATTTCATTCAACTTACTGTACTTAAAGTTCATTCACCTAGTCGCATGCCTCACAACTTCATTCCTTCTTACTGTCGCTCAGTAGTCTGTTGTATGTAGGGGGAACCAAGTCCCCCCTTCCATTCCTCAATTGTTATACCTTTAGGCCACCTCCATCCAATGTGAATCACTAATACTGAAAAGCATATCTTTTAACTGCTTTTCCAATTCCTCAAGAGATGTTTGTTAATGATATCCTTAAAAGGTTGTGTGCTGGCTATCAATTTAGTATTCAAGAGTTGGGGAAGACACATGTTTTCATCTCCTTAAACTTATTGAAGTCTGCAGGTGGTCTTCAGTAGCACTGGTGAACTGTATACATGCCATCTGTGGAGACCCAGGGCCCAGGCTCCTCCTCCATATTGAGAGTAAGTTGCTGCACATAGCCACCGACGTGACCAAGACAGAAATTAAAGGTCAACAGACCTCCGCAGGGAGGAAAGAATATACAGATATGGTATTCTAGTTTGCCAGCTGCCAGAATGCAATATACCAGAAACAGAACAGCTTTTAAAAAGGGGAATTTAATAAGTTCCAAGTTTACAGTTCTAAGGCCAAGAAAATGTTCCAATGAAAGCAAGTCTACAGAAATGTCCAATCTGAGGCATCTAAGGAAAGATACTTTGATTCAAGAAGGCTGATGAAGTTCAGGGTTTCTGTCTCAAGTGGAAAGGCACATGGTGAACATGGCATCTGATAGCTTCCTCCCAGGACTCTTGCTTCATGAAGCTCCCCGGGAGGTGTTTTCCTTCTTCATCTCCAAAGGTTGCTGGCTGGTGGACTCTGTGGTTCTCTCGTCCTTCTGTCATGGTTCTCCAGCTCTCCCCTCATTCTCAAAAGGCATTCTCTCCAAAATGTCTTCTCTTTTATAGGATTCCAGTAAACTAATCAAGACCCATGAAGAATGGGTGGAGAAACATCTCCATGTAATCAAGTTTAATACCCACAATTGATCGAGCCACATCTCTGTGGAGATAACCTAATCAATTTTTCAACCTATAGTACTGAATAGGGATTAGAAGAAATCATTGCTCCCACAAAATTGATTGGGATTAAAATACAGCTTTTCTAGGGTACATAAATCCTTTCAAACCAGCACAGATGGTATCATAAACCACTTATCTTATAAAGCATTAAATTCCTCTCCCCTGAATACTGTTGATAACAAATCTCCAAACCCTTGTGTCATGAGACCCTGGTGACACTGTTTTCATATCCTATGGAATGTCTTTGTCCTAAACTTTTATAAACTGCCATTTTCACTCCTTCCTTTGTGGTGTGCTTCTTCCAGTTTTTCCAGACGGCTGCCACTGGAGACCCTCTCCTGTTTG
The DNA here is from genome assembly GCA_004026745.1 of Myrmecophaga tridactyla. Lineage (NCBI taxonomy): Eukaryota > Metazoa > Chordata > Mammalia > Pilosa > Myrmecophagidae > Myrmecophaga > Myrmecophaga tridactyla. Next base: position 14,223 of record PVIY010008780.1, on the reverse strand, counting down.
CAAGTCCTAAAAAAACTCATGTCCGACTCTAATATGTACTCTGTTCTTTGGTCTTGGGGTTGTGCCAACCTTAGCCCTTCGAGATCTGGGTTGCAACAACATCCCAGAGCATATTGTGTGCAATAAAAAGTTTTCCTGACTTAGCAATGGTATGAATGACTCTAGAAAATCCCAAAGCAACATTCAGATTCTCCTTTTCATTAGCAAATTTCTGCTGCTCTTGTCCTTGGTGTTCTTGTCTACTTTGTTGGTAGCTATACTGCTCTTTCTTTTCAGTTTCTAAATTCTTAACATAAATACCTTTGGGATACTTCCAGCTCCAGGTCTGATAAGTTAACTTTCCTTGGAATCAAGCTTCCTGTGGTCATCAATCTGACAAATTCCAGACTGGGGCACTTGGTATTTATGTGTTCTACCATGGCTACATTTACTGAGAGTGGAACATCATGTTTACTTTCCTCTCCACTTGTATTAATTTGCATGACCTTTAACTTTTCTGGAGAACATTTTTTCTGCCATGAACTGTTCATTTTTTCTGTCAATTTCACAGAATCCACTGTTTCCAGCATGAAAAGTCTGGGGATAGCCATCAATTTGTTGACAATTTTGTTTCTGTAGATGGCCAATGAAGTGCCATTTGATTTCAGGGCAGGAAAACAGAATTTTAGGATTTTATGCTTTTTCTAGCAAGTACCTGAACATAGTTCTCCCCAAAATGCACCAACCATGGTCATAAGCCTGGATCACCACGTCTGCAGGTTTGGGTTTGCTAACTGCTACTAGCCAGGGCTGAATGGCTGGGAGATTTGGCAGCCACTGTGCCAAGATCTGATGCAAGCGTTCATTCATGCCCTATCCGGGAACTTGATGCGCAGCTCGGCCAACCTGCTGCCGGCTTTCCACATCCCCCCCGGGCAGACGTCTCATTCTTCTTAAAAGTGAAAATGCAACTTTAACAGTGGTACTGTGATTTTCTGCATAAAGTGCAAAGCAAAAAAAAATTGTGGAGATTACCATGCAGTCTTGTAATATTATTTTAATTTCTGAGGAAAGCTACCTTCAAAAGACCAAATATAAAGAGACAATCTCCTCACCATCAGGGTGTAACTCCAGCTTCCTGACCCCAGGTTAGACTGATCATTATTATGATCAGTTACTTCAGATCATGGGAATCAACTCTGAGGGTTGGCATTTTTCCAGCCACCCTCCAGCAGTGAAATCTTAGAAAACAGTTAAAGGGATACATTATCTTGGCAAGTGCTGAATCAAGAAAATGCAGCCTCAGAAGCCATAGAAGAAGCTCTTGGCACTCTTGCTGGCCCATACTCCACCTCTGGCACAACTTGGGGTGGAGCCAGCTTGCTCTCCCATTGTGGATCCCTAGCCCTGTTCCAGATGGAGCAGAGTGGCCCCTGGGTGCCTATTGAGAAGCGCATCTGTTAGTTACTGCAACTATCAAATGGAAGTCTCAGAGACTGAGGCATGGAAGTTATCACAGGCTCACCCTCACAGAGTTTGTCCTGAGGGCAGAGAGCTGGGACAGCATGAGAAGCAATTAAATTGAAGCAGCCTGGGCAAAGGACTACTGCATTAAGTTACTCAAGAGCACACATAGGAGGGGAAGACAGTCTATTTCAAAGGGAGTAGAGGGGCCATTCACTCTAAAACCTGCACATCGTAAACGGGGGACTTCTAAGGCTTCTAGCAAGAACAAGCCCAGGGAAAGAAGCAGGTTCTATGGCTCCATGCAGGCTCATGTAAAACAGAGAGGGTCCTATATTTCACATGTGCCTCAGGGATCTTGATAGGAGGGCCAAGCTCTGAAGGAGATCACCAGCTTAAGCAGAACCAATTTGCAAAGACAATGAAAGGTGTTTTTTATTTTAGATTGTTTGTTCTGATTAGCTTCTGTCATTCAATAAAACCACTGTCATATCACTAGCTGGATACAAACATAAGGGACAGATAACTCAAGTACTAAATTCCCTAGTTTATACTTTAAAATATTAAAATGTAAGTGTGCAACAAAAGTATACAAGGGAAACAAAGAAACATAAAAAGGAACAAGATTAAAATTCAGAACCGATCAAGAAAAAGAACGAGACTTTAGATATTTAAAAAAAGATCCTCAATATGCTCAAAGTGCTAAAGGAAAACACAGAGAAAGAAATAAAGGATATAATGAATAAGCAACATGGGAATCTCATTGAAAATTCTCAATAAGAAACAAACTAAAATACTGGAGTTGAAGAACACAGTAATTGAAATGAAAAATTCTGTAGATGGTTTCAACAGCAGATTAGAGGTGGTAGAAGAACGAATCAGTGATCTTGAAGGCAGGACAATGGAAATGAGTCAGGCTAAGGAGTAGATAGAAAAAATAATATGACAGAAAAAAAAGCCTGAGAGATCTGTGTGACACTATTCTAACTGGACAAAGGCCATGGATTCTTTTGCCCAGCATGCTCAATAACCAATTCCTGAGACACCAGGATTTCAGAGAGAAAGAGTTTATTACTAGGCTTGTAGCCTAGCAGCCCGAAATCTATTTCCTCAAACTGCAGTAATTCTGATAGTTTTATTAGAGAAAAGATGGGCAGGGTTTAGGATAATATGTACAGAAACCTCAGATGATTTAATTAGAGGCAATCTAATTATGGAGCATGTGCAGATTGAGTACATGTTTAGTCACAGAATGTGTGTAGAATGAGGTATAGGTGACTTGTAGGTTAAAGTCTAAGCTCCTGCATATGTCAGATGGGCCTTTTTTTTTTTTGGTTATTTCAAGTCTTAGGTACCAAGATTGCTTTGGACTTGGGGTGGGTTAGTTCTGGGGTGACTCAAGACCCTTCATTAATAAAAGTTAGGGGCTGTCTTTAATGATTAAAAGACTCTAAAGTTCAAAAACTAGATAACTGGGTATAAATAAAGGTTAGTCACAATGTTTTTACAATCACAGGGGCAGAAAATAAGGGCTATACTATCATTATCAGAGATCAAGCCAGCTGGATTACAATTTAGAGATTTTGGGGCTTTCCTTTTGTCTACTTCAATATGCCAGAAAGCAAAAAGGGATATTTATGTAATGATTCAGTAATCAAAATCGTCCCTTAAATCCTAATTTCTTGGTTACACTGTCAAGTGTACTAATACACACATTATGGGAACCCTAGAGGGAGAAGAAAGAGAGAACTGGGCAGAAGGAATATTAAAAGATATAATGACAGAACACTTCCAAAATTTAATAAAAGACATGAATATGCACATTCAAGAATCCCAACAAACCCCAAACAGGAAAAACTTGAAGGGAGACATGCCTTGACACAAAGTAACCAAATATTCAAATGCCAAGGACAAGGAGAGAGTTCTGAAAGTTGCAAGAGAAAGCAGCCAGTTATGTATAAGGAAATTCCAATAAGATTAAGGGATGATTTCTCATCAGAAACCATCAAGACAAAAAGGCATTGGTACAAAATAGAGTGCTGAAAGAAAACAATTGACAACCAAGAAATTTATATCTGGGCAGAATGTCTTTCAAAAATGAGGGAGACATAATGCTGACACCGCTTTTCAATATGAAGAAGCTAGAATGGTCATTATCCATATATCACTGAATATTGAATGAATGATCAAATGAGAGGGAGGAGTTGTAACAGAGAAGTTAGGACTTAACAAATAATTATGACCACTGAATCATTATACAGATATTTCTTTTTAGTTTCTAGTGTATTAGACAGCCAGAAGGAAATACCTGAAATTGGGATCTGTAACCCATATTATTTTTGAAATTTGCTCTATAATTGCTTGTTAAATTGTACTTTGAAATTTATCACTTTTCTGTATATATTGTTCTATTTCATAAGAAAAATGTTTTTAAAAATGAGGGAGCGATTAAAACATTTCCAAGGAAACAAAAGCACAGGAAATTTATTACCACTAAATCTGCTCTATAAGTGTGTTGGCTTGAAACTGTTATGTACCCCAGAAAAAAACATGTTCTTTTAATCTAATTTTGTGGAGGCAGACCCATTGTGGGTGGAACCTTTTGACTAAGTTGTTTCCATGGAGATGTGGCCCACCCAATTCAAGGTGGGTCCTAATCCACTTACTGGAGACCTCTATGAAGAGAATAAAAAAGCAGAAAACATAGAGAGAGCTCAGAGCAAATACAGAGAGCAGAGCGATTACAGATACTTGGAGAAAGAAAATGCCCCAGCAGAAGCCCGGAAGATCCACAGGAGCTGAGAGAGCCATTTTGAAATCAACCCAGGAGAGAAGGGCCATCAGATGTTGCCATATGCCTTCCCATAAGACAGAGGAAACCAGACATCATCATCCTTTCTTAAGTAAAGGTATCCTCTTGTTGCTTGTTGATGCCTTATTTGGACATTTCCATGGCCTTAGAATTGTAACTTGTAACTTAATAAATCCCCTTTGCAAAAGCCAGTCCATTTCAGCTGCTTTAGCAAACTGAAACAATAAGCAATGTTAAAGGAGTTATTCAGACTGAAAAGAAAAGACACTAAACAGTGGATCAAAGTGAATAAAGAAATAAAAACAATATGGTAAGAATATGCGTAATTATGAATGTTGGTACTATTGTAGTTTTTGTTATGTAACGCACTTCTTACTTCTAACAAGTGCTAAAATGCAAATGAATAAAAATAATGATTACTTTGTGGTTTTGGACACACTATGCACAAATGATATCATTTGTAAAAACACAAAAAAGAGGTAGGAGAAGTAAGGGGCATAGGAAGAAGTGTATGTGTATATTATTAAATATAAGTTTGTATAATAATAAAACATGATTGTTATAGATTTAGGATCTTAAATCTTAGTGCTTTGGTGGCCACAAAGAAATTATATGAAAAAAAATCTTGCACCAAGTAAGGTACTCAATATGTACAATATAAAAAATCAAATTAATATCAAATAAACATGAAAATAGGCATTAGCAGAAGAAATGAGAGTCTTTCTATTGTTTAGCTGTAGAACTTCTTTATATAATCTGGATATAAACCCTCATCATATGTGTGGTGTGTTGGTGTGACGCTGTTATGTATCCCAGAAAAGATCATGTTCTTTTAATCCATTCCTATAGGTGTAGGCTATTGTTGGTGGGAACTTTTGATTAGGTTATTTCAATTGAGTTCTGTCCCACCTCATTCAAGGTGGTTCTTAATCCTCTTAATGGAACCCTTTATAAGGGGATAAAAGACATGCAGAAAACCCATAGATATTCACTGAAAAAAAAAGCACCACAGAGAAGCTAAGAGAGACAGAAGCTAAAAGAAGCCACTCAAGTCAGAAGCTAGAAGCAAAGAAACCCAGAAGAGAAGGACCAGCAGACATTGCCATGCACATCGTCATCTGACAGAATAGCCCAAGCTCGATGGTAACCAGTCTTCAGAGGTGGTGTCCTATTGATGCCTTAATTTGGGCATTTTCATGGCCTAAGAATGTAAACTTGTAAGCTAATAAATCTCCATTGTAAAAGCCAGCCCATTTCTGGTATATTGCATTCTGGCAGCTTTAGCAAACCCAAACATGTGGCTTCCAAATATTTTCCCCCATTGTGTAGGTTGATGTTTTAGTTTCATGATAAAGTCCTTTGATGCCTAAAGATTTTCAATTTTGATGAGGACCCTTTTGATTCTTGTGCTTTGGGTGTAAAACCTAAAAAACCATTGCCTAACACAAGGTCCTGAAGATGTTTCCCTATGTTTTCTTCTAGGAGTTTGATAGTTTGGGCTCTTACACTTAGGTCCTTGATCCAATTTGGGTTGATTTTTGTGAATGGTATGGGATAGGGTTCCACCTTAATTCTTTTGCAAATGGAGATCCAATTTTTTGCAGCACCATCGTGGAAGAGACCATTCTTTCACAATGGATTGGTCTTTGCCCACTTGTCAAAAATTAATTAACCATAAACATACAGGAAACTACAAGTGGTAGAGAGGATGTGGAGAAACTGGAATATTTATTCATTGGTGGTGGGAATGTAAAATGGTACAACACTGTGGAAGATGGTTTTGCAATTCCTCAGGAAGCTAAGTATAGAGTTGCCTTACAACTCAGCAATCCCACTATTTGGGATATATCCAGATTCGAAAGTAGGCATGCAAACAGATATTTGCACAGTGATGTTCATAGTGGCATTATTCACAATTATCAAAAGATGAAAACAACACAAGAGTCCATCACAGATGAATGGATAAACGAAATTCGGTATATACATACGATGAAATATTATTCAGCAGTAAGAAGGAATGAAATCCTGAAGCAAGCAACCAAATTGATGAACCTTGAGGTCACTATGTTATGTAAAATAAGTCAGACATAAAAGAACAAATATTGTATGATCTCACTAATATGAACTAATTATAGTATATAAACTCATAGACATAAATATAGAATATAGGTGGTCAAGATATAGACTGTAGACAAAGAATGGAGAGCAGTTGCTTAATAAGTGCAGAATGCTTAACAAGGTTGAACTTAAACATTAGGAAATGGACAGAGGTGATGGTAGCACATTATTGAGAGAATAATTATCAGTGAGAATAATTATGTGTGAGTGTCGTGGAAAGGGGAAGTTTAGAATCTTGTACATCATCAGAAGGAAAATTGGACGTTAAAGCATGAGCATGTATAACACAGGGAATTTTATGGTGGGTAATGTCTGTGTTTAACTGTATAAATATTAAAAAGTTATTTCATGAACTAGAGCAAATTGCAACACTATGATAAGAAGTCAATAATAGAGGGAGGGGAATATGAGGAAAATGTACCTATTGCAAATTATGGGTTGTAGTCAATAGCAATATTTTAATAGTCTTTCATCAAGAGTAACAATCATACCACATCAATACTATCGGTCAATAACGGGGGAGAATAAGGGGTATCAAGGAATTTAGATTTTCATTTTTCTTTTTCTTTTCTGGAGTAATGAAAATGTTCTAAAATTGATCATGAGGATGTGTGCAAAACTATGTGATGTTACTTACAGTAAGTCAGTGATTGCATACTTTGGATGAGTTGTATGATGTGTGTGTATATATCCCAATAAAATTGCATTAAAAAATCAGTTAGCTATAAATGTTAGCGTTCAGTTCTGAACTCTCAATTTTATTCCATTGGTCTATATGTCTGTTCTTGTGCCCTGTACCATGCTGTTTTGAATAGTGTGGCTGTGTAGTAAGTTTTATTTGGGAAGTGAGTCCTCCAACTTCATTCTTCTTTTCAAGGTTGCTTTGGCTATTTGGGGCCCCTTACCCTTCCATATAAATTTGATGATTGGCTTTTCATTTCTGCAAAGATGACATTGGAATTTTGATTGGAATTGTATTGAATCTGTAAATTACTTTGGGTAGAATTGAAATCTTAATGATATTTGTTCTTCCAAACCATGAACATGAAATGTGCTCCCATTTACTTAAGTTTTCTTTGATTTCTTTTAACAAAATTTTGTAGTTATCTGTGTACAAATCCTTTACATCCTTGGTTACATCCTTTTTTTAAATGGGCTGGCCTGGGAACCGAACCTGGGTCTCCGGCATGGCAGACTAGAACTCTGCCTGCTGAGCCACTGTGGCCCGCCCCCTTGGCTAGATTTACTCCTAGATATTTGGTTCTTTTAGTTGCTACTATACATGGAATCTTGGTCTTGATTTTTCCTTTCAATTGTTCATTGCTTGTGTATAGAAACACTACTGATTTTTTTTGATGTTGATCTTGTACCCTACCTGTATTAGCTAGGGTTCTCTAAGAAACAGAATCAACAGGTGATATCTGTAAATATAAAATTTATAAAAGTATCTCATGCAACTGTGGGGATGTAAGAGTCCAAGATCTGTAGGATAAGCTGCAAGCTAGCAGCTACAATGAAGGTCCTCAATGAACTCTCTGGAGAGATTGAGAGCAGGAAGAGTGATTGTCTCTTCTGAATCCTCCTTAAAAGCCTTCGGGTGATTAGATTAAGCATCACTCATTGCAGAAGACACTCCCCTTAGCTGACTGGAAATGCAATCAGCTGTGGATGCAGCCAATGTGGTCATGATTTAAGTCCATGAAAAGTCCCACAGCAATAGTCAGTCCAGTGCTTGCCCGACGAGACAAGTGGGCACCACCACCTGACCAAGTTGACACTTGAACGTGACCATGACACTTTCACTTTGATGAATTCATTTATTAGCTCTAGGAGCTTTGTTGTGGAGTTTTTAGGATTTTCTCTATATAGGATCATGGCATCTGAAAATAGGTAAAGTTTTACTTCTTCCTTTCCAATTCAGATGCTTTTTATTTTTCTATTACTTAATTGCCCTAGCTAGAATTTCCAGTATAATATTGAGTAACAGTGGTGACAGTGAACATCCTTTTCCTGTTCCTGATCTGAGAGGGGAAACGTCAATCTTTCACCATTAAATAGGATGCTAGCTGAGGGTTTTTCATATATGACCTTTATCATGTTGAGGCAGTTTCCTTCTATTCCTAGTGTTCTAAGTGTTTTGATCAATAAGAGGTGCTGAATTTTGTCAAATGCCTTTTCTGCATCAATTGAGATGATCATGTGATTTTTTCCCTTCATTGTGTTACTGTGGCATACTACATTAATTGATTTTCTTATGTTGAACCATCCTTGCATACAAGGATAAATCCCACTTGACAATGGTGTATAATTCTTGTAATGTGCTGTTGGGTTCAGTTTGCTAGTATTTTGCTGATGATTTTTTCACATTCATATTCACAAGAGAAATTTGTCTAATTTTCTTTTCTTGTGGTATCATTATCTGGCTTTAGTACGAGGGTGATGTTGGCCTCATAGAATGAATTAGGGAGTATTCAATTGTCTTCAGTTTTTTGGAAGAGTTTGAACAGTATTGGCATTATTTCCTTTATGAAGTCATCTGGTCTTAGCTTTTCTTCATTGGGGGATTTTTAATTACTGATTTAATTTCTTTACTAGTAATTGGTTTGTTGAAATCTTTTCTTTTGGAGTCATTGTAGGGAGTGTGTGTGTGTCTCTAGGAATTTGTCCATTTCATATAGTTGTTCAGATATATATAGTCCTTTCTACTTCAGTGGGGTCAGTAGTAATTTCCCCTTTTTCATTTCTAATTTTAATTTTTTGTGTCCTTTCTCCTCTCTCTTTTTTCTTCTTCAGTCTAACTAAATCCTTGTAAATTTTGTTGATCTTTTCAAGAATGAACTTGTGGTTTTGTTGATTTTTTTTTAAATCTCTATTTCATTTATCATTGTGCTAATCTTTTAAATTTCCTTTCTTTGGCTCACTTTAGATTAAGCTGTTTTCTTTTTTCTAGCTCTTCCAGTTTTGAGGTTAAGTCTCTGATTTGAAATCTTCCTTCTTTTTAAAAATCAACATTTAAAGCTATCGATTTCCCTCTCAGAGCACTGAGAGCTGCAGTTCATTTATTTGCTATGTTGTGTTTTCACTTTCATTCACCACATGCTATTTCTTAATTTCCTTTGTGATTTCCTCCTTAACCCTTTAAGTGTTTAAGATTACATTGTTTAATTTCCACATAGTTGTGAATTTTCCATTTCCAGCTGCAATACATGGTGGCTGAAGAATATACATTTTATGATTTCAATGTTTTCGAGTTTATTGAATCTTGTTTCATGAACTAAGATATGATCTATCTCAGAGAAAACACATGTGCACTTGAGAAGAATGTACATTCTGTTGTTGGGTGAAGTATTCTTTACATGTCTGTTAGGTCTGATTGGCCTAACTGATTAGAGTATTGATCAAGTTTTCTATTCCCTTATTAATCTCCATCTAGATATTCTATCCATTATTGAAAATGGTGTAGTAAATTAGTGTAGAACTGTTTATTTCTCCCTTCAAATCTATCAGCATCTGCTTCATATATATTTGGGATCTGCTGTTAGGTGCATATATATTTATAATTGTTACATCTTCTTGTTGAATTGACTCTTTTATCACTAAATAATGACTGTTTTTAGCCCTTGTAACAGTTTTTGACTTAAGATCTACTTTATCTGCTATTTGTATAGCTACCCCAGCTCAATTTTGGCTACTCCTTGCATGGTATATTTTTTCCCATCCCTTCCATTTCAGCCTACTTATGTTTTTGAATTTAAGGTGAGTCTCTTGTAAACAGCATATAGTTGAGTCACACATTTTAATCCATTCTGCCAATCCTTGCCTTTTTACTTCAGAGTTTAATCCACTTAAATTTAAATTCACTACTGATACTTCAGGACTTTCTTCTGCTATTTCATTACTTAGTTTTGTACGTCATAACTTTTTGTCCCTTAATTCTTCCATTAATGTCTATTTTCTACTTGATTTTTGTTTTATATCACTTTAAGTCCCTTTTCATTTCTTTCTGGATATATTTTTCATAACTTTTCCTTGTGGTTGCCATGGGATTAAATTTTAACATCTTAAATACATAATAATCATATTTAATTTTATATCAACTTGACTTCAATAGCATACACATACACTGTTCTTATACCCCTCTGTCCCCCCAGCATTTTTTGTACTTTTTACCACTTAAACCTATGTGCATTGTATGTCCAAAACCAAGATTTATCATTATTTTTATGCATTTGCATTTTAATACCTATAGGAAGCAAGAATTACATATCAAAAATACAACAGTACTGACATTTATATTTATCCAAATGATTACCTTACCAGAAGTCTTTATTTCTTTATGCCTGCTAAAACTACCTTCTAATGCCCTTTACTTTCAGTCTGAAGAACTCCTTTTGACAGTGCTTGTAAGGCAGATCTAGTGGTGATGGACTCCCTCAGCTTTTGTTTACTTGGGAATATCTTTCAGCACTTTTATGGCTACCTTGTCTCCATGGTCTCTGATGAGAAATTGGCACTTAATATAATTGGGATTGCCTTGTGCATAACATGTTGCTTTTCTTTTACAGCTTTCAGAATTCTCTTCTTGTCTTTTGCATTCAACAGTTTGATCAGTATGTGATTGGGCATATCTTTCTCTTCAAATTTATCCTAGGCCCTCTGGGCTTTTTGGATGTGCATATTCATGTCTTTTGCTAGGTTTGGAAAGTTTTCTGTCTATTTCTCTGAATATTCCTTCTGCCTATTTCTCACTTTCTTCTCCTTCTGGGACTCTCACAATGTGTATATTGATATGCTTTGTGGTGTCCCAAAGGTCTTGTAATATATTTTTGCTTTTTATCATTCTTTTTTCTCCTCAACCTGATTGATTTCAGTTGTCTTATCTTTGAGTTTGCGGATTCTTTCTTCTGTCAGCTCCAAATGCTGTTGAAACTCTCCTGGCAGTTTTAAGTTACTGTGGTTGCCAACTCCAATAGTTCTATTTGCTTCTTTTCAAAAACTTCCATCTCTTTACTAAGATTCTCATATTCTCATTAATTGTTTTCCTGATATTTTTTAGTTGTTTCTTTGCATTTTCTTTCATCTCCTTAGGCATTATTGATGATCATTTTTAAAACATCTCTGTCTGGTATGACCACAGTCTAGTCTTCTTCATTGATGTTTTCTGGATTTTTCTCCTCTTTCTTTGGATGGGCATCATTTCCTCTTTCTTTGTCTTGTTACCTTTTGTTGCATACTGTACATTTTAATATTTTAAAATGTTAACTCTGAGATTTATTCCCCAAAATGTCTGTTTCTTGAGTTTGTAGCCAGCTGGTGACGTGACAGAGATTTTCTTGAATGTCAGGAGCTACTAAAACCAAGCAATCCTATGCCCAAAATACCTTTCACCATCTTTGCAAATTGACTTTGTGTTGTCTGATGCCCTCCAACAGAGTTCAGCCCTACTATCAGGTAGATCAGCCCAAGGCAAATGCAAAATGCAGGATCCTTCCTGTCTTTTCTGGGCCTGTGTCTTGTCCTGGACTAGTGGGGAATGTGAGAGTAGTTCAGTGGTAGAATTCTTGCCTGCCATGTGGGAGACCTGGGTTTGAGTCCTGGCCCATGTACTTCCCAAAACAAAGAAACCAACAAAAACAGACAAACAAACAAAAAAATTCAACAAATGGTGCTGCAGTAATGGGATACTCACATGTAAAAAGAATGAAATGTGACCCCACCATACAGCATACAAAAATAAAATTATGCTGTGGCACTGTCTTGTACCTCCTGGAGAGGCAGGAGGGGCAACCTTCTAGATGGACTCTTCTTGGGAAGCTCTGTAAATTTGCAGCAGCTGGACTATGTTCCTCATTAATATCTGTGTGTCATATAATTGTCATATCATTTCACTGTGGTTGCAGGGACTCAGTGCTGGAATTTTATCTAGAAAAAGCATCTGGATCCCAATCATTCAATGGCTTTGAGACAACTGGAAGAACCTGCTATTGAGTCTAGTGGGCCTCTAGGCAAGATGTCTCTGCCCTCAGAGATGTACCTCCAGGCTTTCAACTGTGATGATGTCCTCAAGAATCCCACACCCATGACTCCTCCTCCATCAAACAATGGCAGAATCCCCTGGAAGCCAATGATTCCAGAACACAAGTATCAGCACTTTGCAGGGGAGGAAGGAGAGATGAGTGTATCCTCCTCTGCTGTGACTCCATCACTGACCACTGGCAATGTGGACAAGATTCCAGTGGTGAAGGTTAAAGCTACCCATGTCATAGTGAGTTCTCTGATCACAAACTAGATCCAGGAGTGCACTCAGCATTTTGAGCAACAGGCAGGGCAGAGAGATGCTGGCTACACACCCCACAAGGGCGTTGCCACAGAGGAAACCAAGTGCATTCAAATGGCAGAAGCACTCCACAAATTAAAGCTATAGAGTGGAGACATAAAATAAAATAAGACAAGCAGTGTGGACAACCAAAGCTATAGGCTGAGCCCCCAGTCTTGGGGTTTGTTCATATAAAACTAAACCCACAAAGAATAGGTCAAGTCTATTTAAAATTTTGGCCTAAGAGTCACCCCCAAGAGAGCCTCTTTTGTTGCTCAGATGTGGCCTCTCTCTCCAGCCAACACAACAAGCAAACTCACCACCCTCGCCCTGTTTATGTGGGACATGACTCCCAGGGGTGTGGACCTTCCTGGCAACATGGGACAGAAATCCTAGAATGAGCTGAGACTCAGCATCAAGGGATTGAGAAAAACCCTAGAATGAGCTGAAACTCAGCAGCAAGGGATTGATAAAACCTTCTCGAACAAAAGGGGGAAGAGTGAAATGAGACGAAGTGTCAATGGCTGAGAGATTCCAAGCAGAGTAGAGAGGTTATCCTGGAGGTTATTCTTATGCATTGAGTGGATATCACCTTGTTATTCAAGATGTAATGGAGAGGCTGGAGGGAACTGCCTGAAAATGTAGAGCTGTGTTCCAGTAGCCATGTTTCTTGAGGATGATTGAATAATGATATAGCTTTCGCAATGTGACTGTGTGATTGTGAAAGCCTTGTGTCTAAGGCTCCTGTTATCTACCTTATCAACAGATGAGTGGAACATATGGAGTAGGGATAAATAATAGGGGGAACAAATGTTAAAATGAATTTGGTTTGAAATGCTAGTGATCAGTGAAAGCGAGGGGTAAGGGGTATGTAGGTATAATCTTTTTTTTTTCTGTTTTCATTTTATTTCTTTTTCTGTTGTCTTATTATTTCTTTTTCTGGATGGATGCAAATGTTCTAAGAAATTATGAATATACAACTAAGTGATGATATTGTGAATTACTGATTATATATATTAATGTTTTGTTTGGTTTGTTAATTTTTTTAATTAATAAATAAATTTAAAAATACAATAAAATAAGAAAAGCAGTTGTATCAACCCAGTCTACTCCCCTCACTCTTCTCCTAAGCAGAAACTCAGAGGCTGGTTCACTTCTGGTTCTTCCACAGCTTTACCTGGCCCACATTTTCACATTATGGATTCCAGAAGTGGGGATGAGGGCAGAAACTCATTAGAAAAATGGAAGATTTTTGGACCATCCTTCCAGAAGTCTGATTTAGGAGGTTTTCCCACCTAGGCTTATAGAGGAGCTAAGAAGCCCTCTCCAAAGGAACTGATCCAAGTCCAGGCCACCCTCATGGCTTAGGGCCCAGCAGTCTTCAAGTCACCAAAGATGGACATGCCAGTGATGGAAGGAAAGAAACCATCAGCACAAACCCATAATCTCAAACACTGACTTGAATGTGCTCACAGCCACTAGGTTCTAGAGTTTCTATTCCAGGGACTCTGGATAGAGGGTGTCTTGCTCCCCA